>JAOSBO010192150.1:0-20512 GCA_027563915.1 Erythroxylum rotundifolium | reverse complement strand
TAAATAAAATTCAATATTAAATAATATTGATTAATTATTAAATATATAAGATTTAAAATTAATATTTAAATTGGAAATTTTTAAATTAAATTTATTTTGGGGTAAAAAATTAAATACAAGAAACAAAGGGCATTCTGCGACGCTTTACTTAACATTCCGTGACATTTTAAAACATCACAGAATGTAAAACAATCTACGACGTTTAGACGAAACATCACAGAAACGAACAATTCTTGACGTTTTAAAACGTCGTAAAATGAAGAATTTCACAGCGTTTCCAAAATATGACGTCAAATCTTAAAGATTCTGGAACGTTCTCTAAAATGTTGCAGAATAAGGCTTTTCTTGATGGTACAAAAAACATCGCAGAATCTACCTATCCGCGACGTTTACTAAAACGTCATGGAATATAAATGATTTCGTGACGTTTGATAAAACATTGCAGAATCTTGATGATTCTGCGACATTATAGTAAACGTCACGGATAGACTAATTCTGCAACATTTTCTGTAACATCGAGAAAAGCCTCATTCCGACGTCTTGATGATTATGTGACATTTTCTCCTAACATCGCTGAATGTAAACATGTTTCCTGATGTTTTTGTAAACGTCGCAGAATCCTTTTAGCTACACCTTCTGCGACATTTTATGTAAAACGTCGCAGAATCCTTTTAGCTACACCACAATCAGCGTCGTTTTTATTGACGTTTTTTAAAATGTCACATATTTGATTCTGTGACTTTTTTGGCTTTTTGCAACGTTTTTAAAACGTCGCAGAATCTATGTAATTCTTGTAGTGTCTATTTCCACTACTATCTTTTTGTTGGCTCCCAAGACACCCAAAAGCCGCAGTTTGATGGATCTTTAATAAGCTTCATCTTAGCTCTTCCATTTTGAAGAGAATTGAAATAGAGAACGTCAGGTCTGTTGGGATTTACATTTCACTTCATTTTCTACTGCTATATTGTTTATGTTTGTGTTGAGTGCTGCTTATGCGATGCCTTTTCTCCTCCCAGCTACTGTGCATTTCTAGCTGATTTGTGCGTTTAATTCCTCTATTGTTCTCGTTTTTTCTCTTTATTTACCCTCCCTCTGAGCTACCATTTTCTTCTTATTGTTTACGTTTTTGTATTTTTCCTCTTTTGTAAGTTTTCATTTCTGCGTTGCTGCTCCTCTTGGCTATCGTTTTGGTGCATTTTTCATCTACTGTAGCGTTTTCATTCTGTTCTCTTGTTCTGTGTTTTACTTCATGTGATGTTACGTTTTTTCTTGTCTGTCTAGTTACATATTATGTCAGCTACTGTGCGTTTTTTTGCATGGACAGCTGTGTATTTTGGGCTGCTGGTGTTTTGCTCATCTGTTTTTGTCATTTTCTTCTTCTGCTTTGCTTCTTTCATTTTGACTGTCATTTTGGTCTTTTATATTTACGCTGGTTTTGTGTGTTTCATTCCTTGCCCACCTAAAAACATCAGTCCATTAAGCCTAATAAAACCAGCTCAACTTAGGCCAATTTTATAGTAAAATTCAGAATAAATAATTTTGGGTCGTAATTAACAAAATATGAATAATCATGCACAAATGTGTAACAAAAATAACTAAATGAACTAAATTTAGGAGAATAACATATGTAATATCTTAAACTTTTCAAATTCCCTCGCACTCACCTGTTTGGTCATCCTCGGTCAAAGAATCACAACTAAATAGAAAAAGAAAATAACTTGCTTGACAAAACACTTAAACTAGACGTATGACTCCACCTCAAATTCATCGACAAAACAACTAGACCAGAAGAACTAAGTAGAAATTAAAACATATCTTATGTTAGCAAAGAAAACAATGAAAACATTTGAGTTAGGAGACTTCACACCATCCATAAGAACTAACTAAACCATTGAGATTCTTAACATGTAAGCAAGGTTTCTTTACATATTATAAGCGATTAATTAGCATTAGAATGCAATGATTTTAGTGGATAGACCTGTGATCTCAAGGGTTATGTTTATCATTTTTGATGATAACTTTATAATATTTTAAAATTTAAAATGGATTTATTTCCCTATAAAAGGATAAAATCATGGGATAATTAATTCCTTTCTTGTAGGAATCTTCTTTATGAACTTGACTATTTAGAAATGGTTTCATAACAACTGGAAGGGCTTTTTTACGATTTGAATAATCAGCTCTGAAAGTTTTAACAGAACGTTCTTCTTAATGTTTGAATATCGAAGAAAAGATATCATAGATTAAGCAACGACTAGTGGCGGAAAATGTCTACTTAAGGAAAAGCCACTGCATTTACGAAATACACGAGACTTGCAAAATATCCTAGTAGCATTAATATTCTTGAAACTCTTATCAAATTCTTTATGCCTTAGAAAGTGAAATCACTCTATTGAGAGAGATTGTTAAATCCTTTATATATTTCTTGTTAAGAGTCTATAGAGTTTTATTAAACACTACGATTGTCAAAGGTTGAAGAACCTTGAAAAATATGTTCTTATGAGCTTGGAGAGGTTTGTGAAAATTTACTACTTGGATTTTATAGTGATATACTCAAGTTGAATACTTAGAGACTGGATATAGGCTTCGTTATAATCCGAACTAATATAAATTGACTATGTCATTCTCTCTCTCTTCCTAACTTTTAAATTTTGCATTATAAGTTTGTGGTTTCAAGAGGCTCCTTCGGTTTTACAATAGAATCCTTTTGTTTTCTAGTGTAAGAGGTTCCTTTCGCTTTTTGAACGTTAACAGGCTCTTATCGATTAAATGGTTCCTTTCATTTTTGAGCGTTAATAGACTACTATCGATTAACAAGCTCTTTTCGTTTTTTGTCGCTAGTAAGTGATAATTGTGATTTACATTATTTTTTAAGGTTTAATTTGTTATGTATTAAGTGTTTATTGGGTGTTTAGTGTGTATTTAAATTAGGTTTGTGATAATTTATATGTTTGAGTGTTTTTATGGGTCAGTATGTCTTTGTACTTAAATGTTATATTTTTTATATACCTTGATGTATTTGTTAGTGTTTTAAGGCTAACATCAAAGATCAGAGTAATTTTGGAAACTTTAGGGACAAGACCACAGGCTACGATTATGACGCAATAGGCCACGATCGAGACGAGACTTGTAACCTAACCATGATCATACACTGAGGCACATGATCCTGATAGAAAGACTCTGTCATAGGCCACGATAGTGACAGAGAGTTTAGATGCTGGCCATGATCATGGCAAGCAAGGCCACGATAAACAAGAGATCATATTTCGACGGATTTTTCAAACTATTTTGACCTTGAATAAACCGTAGGGCTGCGAAGGTATAAAAAGAACATGAAGAACACAGAGAAAGGAGCTTTTTGTATCAACCAATTTCGAAACCCTAGAGAGACTATTGAGAGACTTGAGGAAGGAGACGAAGGACGAGAAGGAGAAGACGCTTAACTTGAAGTACTTCCCAGAATAGGAGGTTTTCCGCTGACGCTGCCTCTGCTATTCCATTCCTGACATATTTTCCAGTTATTTCAATTTTATTAATGTATAAAATTGAGATAGTTGTTGAGAATAAGTTGTGTTGAATGTTGAGTTTCTATCTATACTCACCTTTGGGATTTTTGTCTTTGATATTAATGAAAATTGATTTATTGTGTTTTTATTGAGTTATTTTGATTCAATTTTTATGCTTAATAACTTGGTAACAAACTCGGAGGCTGAATTGAGTGAATATCGTCAAATTGGGCTAACGAGAGTTATGTAGTGAATCAAATTGTAAAGTTTTTGTAGCGAGAGATCGTACATAGGATTTCGGTAAGGTTTTAGTCATTGTCGGAACTAATTTAGGTTTTGGGTAAATTGTAAATCAAGAGATTACAATTCTATAATTTAAATTAGAGATTATATATTAGGTTTAAAGATTATAAGTTGAGAGAGTAATCTGCCCTAAGATCATCTAGATCTGGTAATTCGGTAATGTTTTATTCAATTAGATTTTTATGAAGGTCGGATAAAACCCCCTTTCTCTCAATCGGTAGTTCCTAGGTTAATTCGTGATTGTGTTGTGCAAATTGCTATCTTGTTTATATTTTTGAATTTTAATTCTTGAATTTGACTGTTTGATTGATTAATTTTCTGCTTTAGTTATTTATTTTGAATTATTACAATTTAGTTCTGACTTAAATTTTAGGATTAGATTACCCCTCCTTGTGGGATTGATACTTTCGGTACTATGGGAATGACCTATGCGCTTGCAGTATTATCGAGGTTAAAAATAGTAAAACTTAGCGTACATAAACCATCGATCAAGTTTTAGCTAGCATACGTAAATAGTTGATCAAGTTTTTAGCACGGTTCCAAGGGAGGCAATAGTTTAGTTTTACAATTTAAGGCGTTAGTTTAGATTAGTTTTAATTTTCATTTTCGTTTTTATTTTATTTTAGAAATTATGCTCTTGTATGAACACAAGAGTCACGAGGGTTCGAGTTATGCAATGGGGTCGTTAGACTTAAATATTACACGATTAGAACGAACCCTTAGGAAAGCTCGACAAGAAGAGAAATAAAAAGATATTGGAAAATCAACACTGGCCGAGGAGTTTCAAAACATAGACCATGGAGCTAACCAAGGATGGCAACAGTGGGCCTCTAAGGACTCCATGAGGCCAGGCTCCAATGCCGCAAACTAAGGAGTGGCTAGGCTACCTATTTAAGCAGCCTCATTCAAGATTAAGCTAGCCCTCCTCAATATACTTCAGTAGAATGTGTAATTATACAGATTGGTGAATAAGGATCCCAACGGACACATCGCTAATTTCCTCGAGGTCTGTGATATTTTCTGGTATCATCAAATGTCAGAAGATGCAATCCGAATCAAATTGTTTCCCTTTACCCATAGAGATAGAGTGAAGGCTTGGTATCATTCTCTGAGCCTAGCTAACATTACGACATGGGACCAGCTAGTTTATGCCTTCTTGGATAAATATTTCCCATTGACCAAGACAACGAAGATTATTAAGGAAATTACTAATTTGCAATAAGGTAATAGGGAATCAATCTATGAAGTGTAGGAAAGATATAAGGACCTGCAACGAAAGTGCCCACACCATAACCTTCCCAAGGAGTTCCTATTGTATACTTTCTATAATGGAGTGAACCCACCAACAAAAGGAATAATCGATGTAGCTTCTGGAGGATCCTTGATGCAAAATACAGTTGATGAAGTGGAGGAGTTGATATAGGAGATGGCAAGCAACAGCTGCTTATGAACAAACGAGTGGGGGAGGCAACCGGCTACTTTCAGAGAGCATAAGTGAATCATCACGATCGATCATTTGATAGAGATGCAAGCAAAGATTGACAACCTGAAGTGACAACTTAACAGCATGAAGGCATCATCCTCATCTCCAGTGGAAGCCGTACAATTGAAGTGTGAGCTTTGTGGCCAGATTGACCATGATACAGTGGAGTGTTATTTAATGGAGGAAAATCAGGAGTAAGTGAATTATAGGGGGAATAATATAGATGAGGAACGGGTAATAATCCCTACTCCAACACTTACAACCCTAGGAAGAAGAATTACCCTAACTTCTCCTAGTCGAACAACAATAGAGGACAGTTTAGGACTTAGTGACAATCGGGCCTTCAGTAAGATAAAGCAAGCTAGATGGAATCAAAGTTAAACAAGATTTTGGATAAGATTGGAGGCATGGAGGATGCGCATAAGAGGCTTAAAAGTAAATTTGATCAAGTAATGAAGAACCATGCCTTATCCATATATAATCTGGTAGTCCATGTTGGCCAATTAGTAGAGGCAATGTCTATTTAGAGTACTAGAACCCTTCCGAGAAGCACTGAGTTTAATCCAAAATAATGGATCATGGCGAACAATAAAACCTAGGATGAGGAATCAAAGAAGGTAAGGGAAGACGAAAATGGAGGAAGTCAAGTACTTGAAGAAAACGTTCCAAGTGAGCCTATGGTCGAGTCATTTAAGGTACCTCGATGTTTATTTCCATTCCCTATTGTGCAGCAACAGGAGTTATATGCAAAGAGGACAGCAAGGAATTTACAAGAAATTGAACAAAACAAGGACGAGGAAGTAACAGAACAATTACAGACAAAGATTAAGTTAAAGGAATCTGTTAAAAAGAAGTTTAAGGAGCAAGTGTCGAAGAAAAACCCTAACATTGTATAAAAGAAGAAGGACCCAGGGGACTTTTTCATCCCTTGTAGCATCAATAGAATCCTCATAGATAGGGCATTCGGGGATTTGGGCACAAGTATAAACATGATGCCTTACACATTTAGACTGAAATTGGGGTTAAAAGAGTTAGTGCCCATCAAGTTTTTGGTAAAGACGGTGGATAGAACAAAGCATAAACTAATGGGGATTATAAAGGATGTGCCGATAAAAGTTGATAAACATACCTTTCCCACAGACTTCTACATATTGGACATTAGTGAAGATGTGGACACCTCGATAGTTCTTGGATGACCTTTTTAGCCGCTGCGTGTTCAATCATTGATACTGATGAGGGAAAATTAAGTTTGAGGATTGGAAAGGAGAATTTGACCTTCAAGATGTTTAAAAGAGAGCACGGATCTCCTTCACCTCTAGTAGGCATCAAGGAACCTGAATCTCGAGGAGAATGGGAGGATATCGAGGATCCTGAGAATGCTTTAAGGAAGAAGCGCTCACAAAGAAGAAGGCGAGGAAAAGAGAATTGTAAGGAAGGTGGGAACTGTAGCATGGTAGCTAAAATGCAAACTTTGAGATTAATAACTACACTACCATTGCGACCTGGATTTGAACCACCTTGAGCTTAAAGGGGCATTCAGTTACTGACGTTATAAGAAGCACTGTATGGGAGGAAAAAATTACTTTTGTTGATTGTTTTTGTTAGAACATTTGAATTTTGAAGTTAGGATTATTTTTTGGTTTCGAATAAAATCGAGAAAGGAATAGGATTTCAGAATAACATAGATGAGTGATCAAGCAGAAAAAGAGAGATGAACAAAGCTATAAAGAATTAAGAAGTGAAATTGAAAAGATTAGAAAAAGGACAAAGAAATGAAAAATATTGTTGATGGGAAGCCGCTGGCCACGATCGTGGCCTGCGACTATGTAGAAAAACGAGGAGCATGCAAATTTAAAGAATTTTTACCATTTTACCTTTTTTACCGTCTGTTTATTTAATTTTAACTTCATTTCTTCATTCACTTTCATTTTCATTTTATCTCTTTAGATTTCAAGCTTAAAAATGCTCTCACATGTCTCTGAAAAATTTCAAACTTCCAAAATTCTTCCACATTCTACTCAACTCCCAAAAATTATATCGCAAATTAAGTAATCTGCTTGAAGAGTGCAAGCTGGACAAAATCAAATTATGGGACCTGGAAGAGGAAACTAAGCAGCGGACTTTGGAGCATCCTTCCCGACCAGCACAGAGGTGGAAGGTATTCGTTTCAGATCCCTAAATTCTAGATAAATTGTAGTTCCTAGATACTTTAATTTTAAGACACTCGATATGATAGAACTGTGCGAGAGAGTAGAAAAATTAGCTGAGAGAATCCAGTGGGCCTAATTTATACAGTTCCAATTTCCTGTCTATCAGGAGCTCACATTGGGATTCTTCACTTCACTGACGTATGACCCTAGGAACCCCCAAGGAATTGTGGTTTAGGTTGAGAGCACGAGCTTATGAATTGAATGTAAAAATTATGTGCGATATGTGTGGATTCCTCGAATCCTCCATCATAGATCTACGTGAGGATTTTCATCCTTCTCAGCATCGGAATGTAACTCACTGGAATTGAGCAATTTCACTCCAAGAATGCTCATAATAGCATAATTAGGTCCCACGAACACTTGCTACTGTATAAATTCATATGTCAGCTGGTTTTTGACAAAACAAAAACCAACAAGTGTTCTATAAAGGAACTATTTATGTTGTGGTGCATAGACCACAACATTCCAGTGTGTACGGCCACATATGTGCTGAATGCCATTGTTGTGACTCCATGGAAGAGGAGCAGCAATTTAGGAATGGGGTACATAGTGTCTGTCATAGCTGAATATTATGGTGAGGACTATAGTGGGTTAACGGTCCACTTACCAGACTTCCTAAACCTCCACCACAACATGGAACTTAGGAATATTAGCCAGAAGACACATGTGAAGATTAGGGTCAGTCAGATGAGCTCAAGTTTAGTGCCACATAGGTAGGTCGAAGAGGAATCCCCACCAGTGAAGAATCTGAGGAAGAAGAAGAGGAAGAGCAAGGATGTGAGAAAGTTCTAGGTTTAATCTTCGAAACCAACAAGATAATTACGGAGAACACTAGAACCATGAGGGAAATGGCATACACACAACAATGCTAGAGCTAGGATATCCGATAGATCCATAGGTATTTCGAAGCTCAAGGCATTCAATTGCTGCCTCTGACACCATCACCACCTCCATCTCTGTGAGATTTTTGTCTAACCCAAATTTTCTTTTTTAAAATTAGCCTTCAATTCTATTGTTTTATTTTGTTTTTATTTTTATTTATTTTCTATTTACCATAATTCTATATTTCTTGTTGTCTTTTTATATGCTTGTTTGTTTCCTTCTCATATTAAAGACAATGTGTCGTTCAAGTGTTGGTTATGTGTTTTGTTTTTTTATGTGATTTTTGCATATGGTATGATAGTACTAGGTTACATTGTGTGAATTGTTTGAATGTATCAATGGCTTAAATGGATTGAAGTTGATTTAATTTTGAACATAATGTATTAGGTTGTGAATAATCATTAACCTGAAAAATTTGTGAATTGGGGTTCTTTGGATAAATATACAGCTTAATTAGGATTTAATGTAAGTTTAGCACCCTTTAGGTTGTCACATTCATTCATAATTTGTTTTCAAACTTAAGTAGCTCAATTAGTATTTTTCATGGAAACAGGTAGCTAAAAACAACAAGATAGATTTAAAAAAATGATCATATGTTAAATAAATCACTATTATGCTGAACTTCAAGTTATGAATAAAGCTAGTAGCCGGTTGAAAACGTGATAATAGCCGAGTAAACAGATCGACCCGCATCACAAATATGTGCCTCCACATCAAAAAGCTATAATGATGTTTCAACCAAATTGTTTAATAAACATGACTTAGTCGAGTAACTAGAATGACATTCATTACCAATGTTTGCCTCCACATAAAAAGACTAAGTCTATGTTCAATGATGAAAAAAAATTGTTTTTTTTCTTAATAAACCTATTGGACTTGTAATAAGCTTGAATTTTCATGAAAATGTACTTAATAATAGTTACATAGTATGAAGAACCAAAGAATTATTAATGTGTGTGTGCAATTAAAAAGTGTAAACAAATTAACACTTAGATTTCGATTGAGTTGTATATATAGTTCAAAGCCCTTACACATATATTTTTCATGCTAATGATTTGAAATAACTCAAATGATTGTGTTTAAGATTAAACTTATTTAATGCAAATGAAGTCATTGCCTCATTGTTGCATTATGTATTGTGAGTTTGTTATGCGTTCTTTGTTTTGTTTGCTTGAAAACAAGCAAACATTTAAGTGTGGGGATGTTGATAGTTATGACTTGGATCATGTTTTAGAGTTTAATTTATTATGTATTAAGTGTTAAATTGAGTGTTTAGTGTGTATTTAGGTTAGGTTTGTGTTAATTTATATGTTTGAGAGTTTTTATGGGTTAGTATAAGTCTTTGTGCTTAACTATTCTCTTTTTAGGTACCTTGATGTGTTTTTAGTGTTTCAAGGCCAACATTAAAGATCAAAGGAGTTTTGGAGACTTTCGAGATGAAGCCATAGGCCACGTTCATGGCATAATAGGTTGCGATCGTCACAAAGGCTTGTAACCAAACCATAAGTGGGCACTAAAGGACACCATCGTGATAGAAAGAATCCATCCCAGGCCACAATCATGGCAGTTAAGCCACGATTGTCATAGACAGTTTAGATGCTGGCCACGATCATGGTAGGCAAGGCTAAGATCATGACTTGTTGTTGGACCATTTTACTTAGGCTGCCAATGTATAAAAAGAACATGAAGAACAAACAAAAAGGAGCTTTTTGCATCAGCCAATTCTGAAACACTAGAGAGACTATTGAGAGATTTGAGGAAGGAGACGAAGGAAGAGAGACACAGAAAAGAAGCTTGGCGTGAAGTACTTCCCAGAATAAGAGGTTTCCCACCATCACTGCTTCTGTTATTCCATTCCTAACATATTTTTTGGTTATTTCAATTTTATAATGCATAGAATTAAGATAGTTGTTGAGAATAGGTTATGTTGAATGTTGAGTTTTTATCTATACTTACCTTTCGGATTTTTTCCTTTGATATTAATGAAATTTGATTTATTGTATTTTTATTGAGTTATTTGTGATTCAATTTCTATGGTTAATAATTCAGTAACAAACTAAGAGGGTGAATCGAATGAATATCATCAAACTAGGCTAATGAGAGTTAGGTAATTTGATAGATAAAGAATTGAATCAAACAGTAAAATTTATATAACAAGAAATCGTGCATAGGTTTTCGGTAGGTTTTTAGACAATTTCATAACTAATTCAGGTCTTGGTTAAATTGTAAATCGATAAATTACAATTCCATAATTTAAATTAAGGAATATACATTAGGTTTAAGGATTATAACTCGAGAGAGAGTAATCCACCCTAGGATCATCTAGACTTGGTAATTCAATAATCTCATAATCAATTAGATTTTCATTAAGGTCGGATAAAACGCCCTTTCTCTCAATTGGTAGTTCCTAGGTTGATTCTTGATTGGGTTGTGCAATTTGCTATCTTATTTATATTTCTAAATTTTAATTCTTGAATTTGATAGTTTAATTAATTAATTTTTTGCTTTAGTTATTTATTTTAAATTATTGCAATTTAGTTCCACCTTAGATTTTAGGATTAGATTACCCCTTCTCATAGGGTCGATACCTTAAGTACTACACAAATGACCCATGCACTTGTGGTAGTATCGAGGTTTAAAATAGTAAAACATCGCATATGTAAACCGTCGATCAACAAGCTCCTATCAATTAGTAAGATCCTTCTATTTTCCACATTAACAAGATCTTTTTGAAAGTTAATAGGATCTTCCTATTTATAGACTTATTTTATTTAGAAGGATATTATCATTTTTTAAAAGTATTTTGCAAATTATTTTTACACTATTCACCCCCTCTTACTTGTGTTGGCTTTATCATTTCCTATCAGAATGAGGTTTCATATTTATTTTGTTTTACAACCTGTGATAGATCGTGGCAAATAATTTGAGAATCCTTAAATGACAATCTATCTCAAAGCCTCCTTACTTCAATGGAAACAACTATACATACTGGAAAAAGAGAATGACAATCTATCTTTAATCTGTAGATATTGAAGTTTGGCAAGCCATCAGAGTTAGAGCTACACTTCCTGCTACAGAAAATGTAGAAGTGTGGTATGATGCTGATAGAAGTGCACAACTGAATGCTAAAGCAAAACATCATCTAATTTGTACATTATCTCCAAAAGAATATGAGAGGATATCATACTGCTCTACAACAAAGGATAAGTGGGATGAACTATAACTCACCTTGGAAGGAACGAATGAGGTAAAGAAACACAGAATAAGCCTTTTACTGCATCAATACGAAACTATTGGCATGAAACAAGGAGAAACTATAGATGAATTCTTCAGATAGTTCCACAACATTATCACAATTTTAAAGAACTGGGGAATGATATATCCCAATAATGAACGTGTAACAAAGATTCTAAGATCACTAGCAAAGGAATGGAGATCAAAGGTGACAGCTTTTGAAACTGCAAAGGATCTCGATACCATATCACTCGACTGGCTAAGAGGAAACTTGATGATCTATGAAGCCAAGCATAGGCGAGATGAAGGATCCTTATACAAAATAGGAATGACACTAAAAGCACTAATGAATCAATCGGTGATGAAAGCGACACTGAGTTGCAAATAGATGAAGATGAAGAGTAATGGTTAGAAAATATGCCTGCTTCTACAAAAAGAAGTTCATGAAGATAAGAGAATGGAATAGGAAAATCAGAAACAATATATCCCTACCAAAAGGCAACAATAGCAATAAAAATACACAAAATAATCAAATAATATGCTATTACTGCAAGAAGCTTAGAAATACAAGACCAAAATATCCCTTTTTTTAGAAGGACAAAATAGAGAATGGAAACCTAAGAAACAAGTGATGATTGCAGCCTAGTCAGATCAAGATTTTGAAAATTTTGAATAAGGAGAGCCAGAATAAATCAGCAATGCTTACTTCATGGCTGAATCAGGAGACAATAAGGTATATTATTCTAACTTTGATATTAAATTTAATTAATTGAGAAATGCATATCATAAATTATATAATCATTATAGAAAATTGACAGTGAAATATTTCAAAGAAGTTGAGAAGTTCAAGAACAATAAAGCATCCTTGAAGAGTAAGAACAAATTATTAAAATTTGTAAACGAAAATCTAACAATTAAGAATATGTCTCTTGAGGATGATTATAAGAAGAAAGTTTATGAAAAGGAAGTTCTGGAAGAAAGATTAGCCAAGTTAGAAAATACGTTGCTTGAGAATGATTATATAAACTGAGACAGTTATAAGAAAAATTTGTCACCCTAAAACTTGAGAAAGAGAAGTCTGCAAGAAAGATCTTACGATCTCTAAAAATAGATCTTTCAAGTTCATTGATGGAAGGAACAACTTGATGCACTATTCGGTAGTGGTAAATTTGTTTTTGATAAAGTTGTAATAGGTTATAATGAAAATAATAATGTTGGCAATATAAGAACTTCTTTGTTAAATATAATAGTAGCTATAGTCAAAACAACAACAACCTTGATAACTGTGAATTGCATCATGTTTCAAGGTTTAATTTGTTATAGATTTAGTGTTAAAATGAGTGTTTAGTGTGTATTTAGGTTACAATTGTGTTAATTTATGTTTAAGTGTTTTTTATGGGTTAGTATGAGTCTTTGAGCTTAAATGTTATATTTTGATTTACCTTGATGTGTTTGTTAGTGTTTCAGGGTAAACAGCGAAGAACGGAGAAGTTTGGAAGAGTTTCAGACCAAAACCATAGCCATGATCATGACGGAAAGAGACGTGTTAGTAGTACCTAGGCCACGACCATGCACTTTGGGCACAATCTTGACAGAGAGCTTTGAACCAGGCCATGATCGTGCACATTGAGCCATGATTCTACCATGATCGTGGCCTGCATCTGGAAGAGATGAAAATAGCTAATGACATCACGTTTCGTGTGACTTTTCGGACCATTTCGACCCTAAATCAACCCTAAGGCTTCAAGGATATAAATAAAACATCAAAGAATAGAAAAGGAGCCTTTTGTATTAGCCAAATTCAGAAACCCTAGAGAGACTATCGAGAGATTTGAGGAAGGAGACAAAGGAAGAGAGACATAGAGAAGAAGTTCGATGTGAAGTACTTCCTGGAACAAGAGGTTTCCCACCATCATTGCCTCCGCTATTCCTTTCCAAGTGTATTTTCTAATTTATTTTAGTTTTATTGATGTATGAGGTTAAGATAGTTATTGAGAATAGATTTGATGAATGTTGAGTTTTTGTTTACACTCAACTTCAGGATTTTTATCTTTACTGTATTGAAATCTGATTTGTTGCAATTTTGTTGAGTTATTTCTAATTCAATATGTTAGTAGTGTGCCCTAGGCCAATGGTCATAAGTGATCTTTTTTACTGACATTCTGACTTATTATTTATATATTATGAGGTATTCTTTTATATATGCATGTATATTGTTTATGTAATGTGATTTACATTCCATGAATAGTATTAGGCTTATGTCATCAAGTATGTGACTTGATAGTAAACTATAAGCATTATAATACCATTTTAAACCGTCCTTGGTCGATCATTATTGGTAGAACAATAATGAATTAAGGCTAATATGTGTTCTGATTGATGATCACGTTTTACTGATCATGGATATGAGTTATCAAATTAGATACATAGATATATGTTAGAGAACATATATTGAACCGGAACACTACATGGTTTCATGTCATTAGTGATTCTTAATATGGTTTGACTTTAGTCCTTTGACCTGAAATCATCATGGTTCCCTACATGAGGAATTTAGTATTTTGACATTAGACTACATGAGGAATTCAGTGTTTTGACATTAGACTAAGTTATCTTTAACCGGATAAAAAATAGTCTTATGTCGGACATTAAATGAATCATACAGAGGGATATGAATGACGTAGATGGGATTTGTATCTCTCTTAAATGAGAGAGATATCATTTGGGCCTCTTGACAAGTTTAACTGAAGAAATGCATGGTCAAGCTCAAATGAATTGATGAGGAGTTATCAATGTCATTTGTTATAGTTAGTCAACTTGGGAATCAAGAAACTATGATTAATCAAAGGTTGACATGTATTATGCCTTATGATTAATCTTGCTATCCTGCTACAAAGGGACTGAGTTAGTAACCATTGTTATAGGTTAAATTGGATTACCGATCCTCATTTGATTTGGGTAGTCATAATGTTTTGCTAGAGGCTGTTTACGACTTATGGGCCTTGAAGTGTGATCTAGCCCATTGCCAACATCAAATAATCCTTCAGGGTCGCACACAAAGAGTGATGTGATTTGGGCTTATTCTCTTGGGCCTAATTTATTAAGCACTTAATAAATATATGTGGATATATTTATTGGGTTAGATTGAATTAAGTTGTCAGGCTTTTATTATATGAGATATGTCGAAACTAATTGGGCTTCCGTAATCCTAATAGGTTTAGGATTATGATATTCTTATTCCTAATTGGTTTAGGATTAGGATATTCCTAATCCTGTTAAAAATAAGTTTTTCCTATTCCTATCAGGAATAGGGATAAGGGCTTCTCTATAAATAGAGGGCTTATATCTCATAGATGACACATGAAAAGCCTTAGCCACCTAGCCACTTATTCCTTTTCCCGAGACAAAAACTATGTAGCGTTCTAAGTGTTTTTAGAATGTGCTAGCACACATTAGCCGTTACCCAGATCATTCATCCTCGTGTGGATACCGGTAAAGAATGTTTGCAAGTTGTAGCATCAAGATATCTGAAAAGAATCCCAATCCACACACTTCAAGAGGTAATTTCGTACACTTCTTGTTGTGAAAATTTAGTTAACCAAGGTACAAGACTCGAAATCCTATGGTCCATTCAGCTATGCATTGTGCATTCTCGAGCCCTAAGCGATCCAACATTATGATTAGAGGTGATATTTTGATTGCTTAAGTGCTTATTAAAGGCCATGCTAGGAAGAACTCTAACAATGATTCCATTTATTGGATTTTCATAAAACACTTATTGGAAGCTCTTTGATTCAATAAAATATTCATTATATGAATCTCATATATCATATATCATATATCCTTCTTATACAAATTTAGTTAATGGTGAACCCATTAATTAGCTGAGGAGTGGGAAAGGCCTTAGGTAAAGAAAATGTACCTTTTCTTCCCTAATCTCTTTATATTGTTTAAGGAATCTCTGTCCAGATTGATTGATCACACTATGAGACAAGATGAAAACTTTAATTTCCACTATAAATTCAAGAAGTTGAGACATTTTTCAAACTTATATTTGCTGAACAAATGTTTCTTTTCTCCTAGGCTAGAAATGAATCTATTTATCTACTTAAAAACCTTCAAACTCTTATTTGATCTCTTTATTAATCAAAACAAGAGCTACATGATTATGGTAACTAATTCATGCTTAATAGCTATATGGTTATCAACTATTTTAGTTTTTTAGCTTAAAGATCTCCAATCCTTTCCCTTTACATTCAAATTACAACCAAATAATTGAACTTTAGATGATGCATCCCATTACAGGAGCAAATCTAAAAGAGAGTCAATAGTTGGTGTAATAGATTCTTATCCTTTGTAAAGAGGATCTAGTTGATCCACTTAATACTCGATTCTCTATATATATCCTGGCCATTACATATTTTCCTCTATAAGGGTCTAATTAAGTTCATTAAAAGAATTTTGAGAAGCTTCTTCTAGTTTGATGAAATGAATGAGAAACAATATGCCAAGATAAGATGGTTTGAAGTTTGCATGCCAAAGAAAGTAAGGAACCTACGTATTATCTCATTTTCATGGCTGGTAAAACTTTGTTGTCAAATATAACAAGATTATAACCCAAAAGGAAAATCTCTAGGGTCAATGGATTCACCATTACTTTCTCAAATGAAAAAACTGATGGGAAGTGAAGTAAGTGAAGTATAAAGTTAAACATTCATAATTTATTAACCAATTGCTAAAATTTAGAGACTGGATAAAAGAATGCTTTGGTTGTAGAATTAGGGATATGTAGGCAACCTACTTATGGTAAAAAAATTGAAGAAAAAATTTAGCTATGAGTTTTAGTAGTTGTAATAGGCTCTTCATTAAAAAAACATTCCTTTGCTACACCAATTCTTCTATTTGATTCCAGTAATGATTTTGCTAGACTACCTGTGTGTGCTCCTTCATTCTTGGAACCTTCATTTTTGACTTATCAACCTACCAAATTTTGTACCATCAATATAGGAACAAGATTATTAAAATTCATTCAAAAAAAGCATTTACAAGATCTATTCATTGCTCCACGATTCACCAATCTACATTCATAAACTTAGTGTTACGCTAGTAAGACTTTTAAGAAAGAATCACACTAATAGATCCTTACTATCAATGTAAGTTTTCATCTTACTACAAAACATCGTTAAATGAGCCTTAAGTTCTATATTGCCATCATATGTCTCAAACTCTATAGTTTTCGACTTTAGGGGAAATTAGATATTTAGTACTAAATAGAATCCTCCTTTTACAATCTCTCTAATCTTATCTCTTTAATGTTGGGCTCGTGCACTTTATATTTTTTAGTTATTATGCTTTAATATTTTACTTTAGACAAGGTATATTCATCTAATTTTCCATTTCAAAGATCTATTTTTTGGAATGAAATGATGAGGTTAAAGTATATCACAAATGAATTATGGCTCATGTTATAGTATTTTAATTGCACAATTTATGTTTTGGAATTTAAAGGCTTAATATATGTAGGTAAACCATATAGATAACTGAGCTTTTTTCTTGTTATCTTGAGATGGTGGATATCAAATCTAATAAAACTTCTATACATAGAGTAATAAACAAGAGGGACCTTGGCTTATAAAGAAATTTGATAGAGCTTTTGAAAACTTGGACTGGATTCAAGAATTTCAAGAATTTAGAGCTTACTTCAATAAACCTCTGCTCTTCCCACTCACCAATAGAGATATATGATCTTCATGGTGGATTCAAACATGCTTACCATTTTAGATTTTCAATTACTTATACAATGTTGAAGATTATTAAGAGGATTTGAAGGAGAGGATTAAGGTGAACTTTCAAGGCATTGCCTCTTATAAGTTCTATAAGATACTAGCATTAATATGGAGCTAAAGGAATTCCTTTTTAAATCTCATCATAATATTAGAAATGTTTTGGAAGAAGCTAGGGAGAAACTATCATCATGCCAAATGGAGATCTATAAAAACCTGTAAATCCTTCTTTATTGCTTAATAAAAATGATACTTTTTCAATGTATAGCAAAGCATTGGAGGCTCACACTTCAATAATTACTTAGAAATCAAGAGGGCATTGGATAAACGAAAAATATTGCAATACCGACTTCTTTCGTTAATCTTTGGTAACCTAAAAATTGAGGAATAAAATAATTGAATTGTAGACTAAATATGGGACTTTGATTTATAATCAAAAAGAGCTCCATCATATGCTAAGAGCTACTTTATGGTTATCTTAGGAACTCCTTCAGGTATTAATTCCTCAACCAATTCAGTTATAACTTTATTCCCTAATCTTTTATCTTTATAGTAGAATGAACTCCTACCTAGACCTTTTACCACTAATGATATTGAGGGGGTGGTCTTTAAGCTTAATCTAATAAAATTGTAGGGCCTAATGGATTTAATGCGTACTGTAGGGCCTAATGGATTTAATGCGTACTTCTTTCAAAAGTCTTGGGATTCCATCAAGACTTTTGCTTATAAAGCTATCTTGGAATTTTTATTTAATTATAGAATGTTGTTTGCATGAACTAACATTCATCTATGCCATGTTCCTAAAACTACAAAATGGAAATCTCTTAGTTTAGGCTATCTCTTACTGCTCCAAATTTATAAGATTATATTCAAAATGAAGGTAGAAGTATAGGAAATAATGTTTTACTTGTGAGTTTCTCAGAAATTATCACTTGGAGGGATTAAGGGAACTGTTTCATCAAGATAGATATTCATAAGGTGTTTGATATGGTTAAGAGTTTGGTACTCTTTTTCGCGTTAGATCAATAAAGGGTAAATCTTTATAATTATTTCATCTAATGCTTCATCCATAGCTCATAACCTTGCTAAAATCTCAGTTTCAGAATCAAACCCCTATTTACTTTTTTGGTAATACCCATCTCCTCAAGGACAACTTTTTATTTTGAATACCATCCACTCTTTGACATAGTTAAAAGGAGAATTGGAATTGATATTCTAAATATCTCTTTTTTACAAGTAGGTTATAACTCATTATATAGTGTTAACAGTCTACATACTTATTGGTATGCCTATCCTTGGCTTCCAAATAGGTTAAGTAGGGTTATTGAAAAGCTTTCTAGTAACTTCCTATGGATAGGGGACTTGAACACTGAACCTTTTGCAAAGGTTAGGTGGAAAGATATTTGTGTACCCAAGGATGAAGGGATTTAGGTATAAGACCTATCCAACTCATTAACAAAGTGTTTCTAACAAATAAGGCTATGAATACTTGTCAATAACAAGGAATCTCTTTGGGTGAAATGGGTGAATGAGCACTTCTTGAGAAATAAGATTATTTGGACTATCAAGTTGAACAGTGACTCATCTTAGAGTAAGATGCAAATCTTAGAGATTAAAGGACTTATATAGCCCTTGATACTCTTATAAGATATTTATTGGTGGTATCATATGGTTATAAATTGATAATTAGAGCCCTTTTAGCCGTCCCAACTAGCTACCTAAGTTTCTAAGTATTAGGTTCCTCTATCTAGCTAATGCAAAAGTCAAGGAACTAATCATTGATGGTAGGTGGGGATGTAATAATAGGCAAGTTGAATTTTTTAAAAGATGTTTCTCTCCTTACTCCCCTAATCTTGGTATAGAGGATAAATTTATTTGGATTAGGAAGTCATTAGTACTTTATCTAATACTCCTGTATGAACTCTATAAAGGAAATGACTCGTAAATTCCTTTAATAGTTTTTAGTTTGGAATGATTTAAAAAATCAAAAGCCTCATTTATCTTATGGCTAGTAGTGAGGGAAATACTATTAATATTAGATAGAATTAGAGGTGGTACCAATACCTCAACTCTTTGCCAATTATGCATAGGCTTTATTACCTATCTATTCTTTGATTTCTGTTTCTTTAAATGAATGTGAAATGACATTTTTGCTTGATGTAACTTAAACTGCCAAGCCATGGGCTGGTGATCGATTCATCAATTGATTTCATGTATAGCTCATATGCATAAGGATGACCTTATGGTGTTTTACTTGTCTTAGATGCACTATATACACCCTTTGGAAGGAAAGAAATTTCAAGTTGTTTAAAGGACAATCCAACTCACCTGAAGATGCTAGAATGAAGACCATTAATTGAATAAGATTGGTTGACAATTAGGGTTCCAAACTCACAATATCTAAAAGAACAAAAACTATTTAGAATATTCATTAATGACCAAGAATCCTAAATGTATTAAATGAAGGTTAATTTGATTTTGAAAATTTTCTAGTTGATATGTACCAGCCTAGTTATTACTGATAACATATTATCAATTATATTGTTTTAATGCTTTGCAATAATTTTCTTTAATTTCAAAAAAATATGATTTTCTCTTTACTATTTTTCTTATTTCTTATAGGGCGCTATAATGAATCAACTCTAAAAGAAAACAAAAATAATGTTGCGAATTAATAATAATAATAATAATAATAATAATAATAATAATAATAATAATAATAATAATAATAATAATCAGAAATAGTAAAAAATATTATTAAAATAATTGAGAGTTGAACCTTGGAAGGTTCATTACATAACTCGGGGCCTCGTTAAAACCCCTCATGGTAAAAACCTCAAAAGAGGAAAACCCAAAAGAGGAAAAAGAGTACCCCATAAAAGAATTAAACCCACATCCCGGGTCAAGATTAAGGAAAACGAAAAGTACAATTTCCTTGAATATCAGCAGCATGATAGGGAAGACAATAATCAGGAAGAGTGGAAAGCCAAATGTCTTCAGCCGAGCCTACCGCTCTCTTTGAGAGAGCATCAGCAACCCCATTACCTTCTCTAAAAATATGAGAAGCAGAAAAAGTAAAATGAGAAAGTAAATCCTTACAATGTAACCAGG
>JAOSBO010192143.1:4969-20513 GCA_027563915.1 Erythroxylum rotundifolium | reverse complement strand
AAAAGCAGCAAATTGATGCACCTTTGATAGGCAAAATTAAAGAGCTCGTCCGCACGGTCGCTAGGCATCTTCGATGGGAAAAGCAGCACCTTGGTGCAACTTCGGTGGGAAAAATAGCCCATTGGCATGGTCACTAGGCATCTTCAGTGGGAAAAACAATCCACTGGGCACTTTCGGTGGGAAAAATAGCCCATCGGCAAGGTTGCTAGGTACCTTCAGTACGAGAAACAGCACCTTGGTGCACGTTCGGTGGGAAAAACAACCCATTGGCACGGTCACTAGGCACCTTCGGTGGGAAAAGCAGCCTATTGGGCACCTTCCATAAGAAAAACAGCACCTTTGGAATGCAAAATAGCTAATCAGCAAGGTTGCTAGGCACCTTCAGTGGGAGAAAGAGCACGTTGGTACACCTACGGTAGGTAAAACAACACGTCAGCTAGGTATCTAGACACCTTCAGTTGGAAAAACAACAGCTTAGCTAACCTTTGCTGGGCAAAATAACCTGTCGGCATGGTTGCTAGGCACCTTCGATGGGAGAAAGGGCACATTGGTGCACATTCAGTGGGCAAAACAACTCGTCAACAAGGTTTCTAGGCACCTTTTGTGAGAAAAACAGTGGCTTGGTGCACCTTCGGTGAGCAAAATAGCTCATCGGCATGGTCGCTAAGTACATTCGGCGAGAAAAACAACACCTTGTGCACCTTCAGTGGGAAAAATAGCACCTTGGTGCACCTTCGGTGGGCAAAATAGCCTATTTGCAAGGTTGTTAGGCACCTACGATCGGAGAAAGAACAACTTGGTGCACCTTTGGTGGGAAAAACAATCCGTTGCCATAGTCGCTAAGCACCTTCGATGGGAAAAACAACACCTTGGTGCATCTTCGGTCGGCAAATTAGCCCGTCAGCATGGTTGCTAGGCAAATTTGGTGGGAGAAAGAGCATGTTGGTGCACCTTTGGTGGGAAAAATAGTCCGTCGACACGGTCGCTCAACTTTTTTAATAGGAAAAACAACCTATTGGGCACCTTCGGTCAGAAAAACAGCACCTTGGCTCACCTTGGGTGGGAAAATCAACACATCGGGACGATCGCTAGGCTCATTCGGTGGGAAAAATATCCAGTTGGGCACCATCAGTTGGGAAAACCACACCTTGATGCACCTTCAATTGGCAATACAGCCTGTTTGCACGAACGCTGGGCACCTTCAATGGGAAAAATAGCCCATTGGCATCGTCGCTAGGCACCTTCGTCGTGAAAAATAGCACTTTCGGTGGGCAAAACAACCCGTCAGCACAGACGCTAGGCAGCTTTGGTGGGAAAAACAACACATTGGTACACCTTTGGTCGACAAAATAGCCCATCAGCATAGTCGCTTGGCTATTTAGCTGGGAAAACAACACCTTGGTGGGAAAATCAACACATTGGGCATGGTCGCTTGGCACCTTGGGTGCAAAAAATAGCAAATTGATGCACCTTTGATAGGCAAAAGAGCTCGTCGCCACGATCGCTAGGTATCTTCGATGGGAAAAGCAACACTTGGTGCGACTTCGGTGGGAAAAATAGCCCATTGGCATGGTCACTAGGCACCTTCAGTGGGAAAAACAATCCATTGGGCACCCTTGGTGGGCAAAATAGCCCATCGGCAAGGTTTCTAGGCATCTTTAGTAGGAGTAATAGCACGTTCGTGCACATTCGGTGGGAAAAACAACCCGTTGGCACGGTCCCTAGGGACCTTTGTTGGGAAAAGTAGCCCGTTGGGCACCTTCCGTGGGAAAAATAGCAACTTGGTGCACCTTCGGTAGGCAAAATAGCCCATCAGCAAGGTTGCTAGGCACCTTGAGTGGGAGAAAGAGTACGCTGGTACACCTATGGTAGGCAAAATAACACGTCAGCTAGGTATCTAGGCACCTTTAGGTTGTAAAACAACAGCTTGGCTCACCTTTGGTGGGCAAAATAACCTGTCGGCATGGTTGCTAGGCACCTTCGATGGGAGAAAGGGCATATTGGTGCACATTCAGTGGGCAAAACAACTCGTCAGCAAGGTTTCTA
Organism: Erythroxylum rotundifolium; assembly: GCA_027563915.1. Taxonomy (NCBI): domain Eukaryota; kingdom Viridiplantae; phylum Streptophyta; class Magnoliopsida; order Malpighiales; family Erythroxylaceae; genus Erythroxylum; species Erythroxylum rotundifolium. The sequence continues at coordinate 18,467 of JAOSBO010192143.1, read as the reverse complement.
GGAACCTTTTATGGGAAAAACAGTGGCTTGGTGCACCTTCGGTGAGCAAAACAGCTCGTCAGCATGGTTGCTAAGTACATTGGGTGAGAAAAACAAGACCTTGTGCACCTTCAGTGGGAAAAATAGCACCTTGGTGCACCCTCGGTGGGCAAAATAGACTGTTTGCAAGGTTGCTAGGCACCATTGACAGGAGAAACAACACCTTGGTGCACCATTGGTAGGAAAAATAGGCCGTTGGCACAGTCGCTAAGCACCTTCGATGGAAAAAACAACACCTTCGTGCATCTTTGGTAGGCAAATTAGCCTGTCGGCATGGTTGCTAGGCACATTCAATGGGAGAAAGAGCACGTTGGTGCACCTTTGGTGGGAAAAATAGTCTATGGACACGGTCGCTAAGCTTTTTATATAGGAAAAACAGCCCATTGGGCACCTTCGGTTAGAAAAACAGCACCTTGGTGCACCTTAGGTGGGGAAATCAGCACATCGGCACGGTCCCTAGACACATTCGGTGGGAAAATAGCCCTTTGGCATGATTGCTAGGCACCTTCGGTGGGAAATATAGCTAGTTGGGCACCTTCGGTTGGAAAAATAGCACCTTGGTGCACCTTCAGTTAGTAATACAGCCTATCAGCACAGATGCTGGGCACCTTCAATGGGAAAAATAGCCCAATGGCATCGTCGCTAGCCACCTTCAATGCAAAAAATAGCACTTTCGGTGGGCAAAATAGCGCATCAGCACAGACACCAGGCACCTTCGTTGGGAAAAACAACACATTAGTGCACCTTTGGTGGGAAAAATGGCCCGTCAGCACAGTCTCTTGGCTATTTAACTAGGAAAAACAACACCTTGGTGGGAAAATCAACACATTGGGCATGGTCGCTTGGTACCTTGGGTGCAAAAATCAACAAATTGATGCACCTTTGACGGGCAAAAGAGCTCCTCGGCACGGTCGACAGGCATCTTCTATGGGAAAAGCAACACCTTAGTGCAACTTCTGTGGGAAAAATAGCCCATTGGCACAGTCACTAGGCACCTTCAGTAGGAAAAACAATCCATTGGACACCCTCGGTAGGCAAAATAGCCCATCGATAAGGTTGGTAGGCCCCTTCAGTAGGAGAAATAGCACCTTAGTGCACGTTCGGTGGGAAAAACAACCCATTGGCACAGTCGCTAGGCACCTTCGGTGAGAAAAGCAGCCCATTGGGCACCTTCCATGGGAAAAACAACACCTTGGTGCACCTTTGGTAGGCAAAATAGGCCATTAGGAAGGTTACTAGGCACCTTTAGTGGAAGAAAGAGCACATTGGTACACCTACGGTAGGCAAAACAACACATCAGCTAGGTATCTAGGCCCCTTCAGTTGAAAAAATAGCAGCTTGGCTCACCTTCGGTGGGCAAAATAACCTATCGGCATGGTTGCTAGGCACCTTCGGTGGGAGAAAGAGCGCATTGGTGCACCTCCATTGCGCAAAACATCCCGTCAGCAAGGTTTCTAGGCACCTTTGGTGGGAAAAACAATAGTTTAGTGCACCTTCGGTAGGTAAAACAGCTCGTCGGCACGATCGCTAGGCACATTCAGTGGGAAAAACAACACCTTCTGCACCTTCGGTAGGAAAAATAGAACCTTGGTGCACCTTCAGTGGGCAAAATAGCCTGTTTGCAAGGTTGCTAGGCACTTTTCCATAGGTGAAACAGCCCGTTGGCACAGTGACTAAGCACCTTCGATGGGAAAAACAACACCTTCGTGCATCTTTGGTGGGTAAATTAGCCTATCGGCATGGTTTCAAGGCACATTCGGTGGGAGAAAGAGCACATTGGTGCACCTTTGGTGGGAAAAACAATCCATCGACACGGTCGCTAAGCACCCATTGGGTACCTTCAGTCAAAAAAACTGCACCTTGGTGCACCTTGGGAGGGAAAATCAGCACATCGGCATGGTCACCAGGCACATTCGGTGGTAAAAATAGCCCTTTGGCATGGTTGCTAAGCACCTTTGGTGGGAAATATAGCCAGTTGGGTACCTTCAGTTGGAAAAATAGCACCTTGGCGCACCTTTAGTTGGCAATACAGCCTGTCAGCACGGATGCTGGGCACCTTCAATGGGAAAAATAGCCCATTGGCATCATCGCTAGGCACCTTCAACACAAAAAATAACTCTTTCGGTCGACAAAACAACACATCAGCTAGGTATCTAGGCACCTTCAGTTGGAAAAATAGCAGCTTGGCTCACCTTCGGTGGGCAAAATAACCTGTCAGCAAGGTTGCTAGGCACCTTCGGTGCGAGAAAGAGCGCGTTGGTGCACCTTCAGTGTGCAAAACAACCCGTCCGCAAGGTTTCTAGGCACCTTCGGTGGGAAAAACAACAGCTTGGTGCACCTTCGGTGGGCAAAATAGCTCGTCGGGACTATTGCTAGGCACTTTCGATGGGAAAAACAACACCTTGTGCACCTTCGGTGGGAAAAATAGCACCTTGGTGCACCTTCGATGGGCAAAATAGCCTGTTTGCAAGGTTGCTAGGCACCTTCAATAGGATAAACAACATCTTGGTGCACCTTTGGTGGGAAAAACAACCCATTGGCACAGTCACTAAGCACCTTCGGCATGGTTGCTAGGCACATTAGGTGGGAGAAAGAGCGTGTTGGTGCACCTTTGGTGGGAAAAATAGACCTTCGACACAGTTGCTAAGCTTTTTTCATAGGAAAAACAACCCTGGGCACCTTCGGTAAGAAAAACATCCCCTTTGTACACCTTGGGTGGGGAAATCAGCTCATCGGCACGGTCACTAGGCAGATTTGGTGGGAAAAATAACCGTTTGGCATGGCCGCTAGGCACCTTCGTTGGGAAAAACAGCCAGTTGGGCACCTTCGGTTGGAAAAATAGCACCTTGGTGCACCTTTGATGGGCAATATTGTCCGTCAACTCGGATACTGGGCACCTTTGATGGGAAAAATAGTCTGCTAGCACGGTCGCTAGGCACCTTTGACGTGAAAAACATTACCTTTGATTGGCAAAACAACCACTCAGCACGGACGCTAGACACCTTCAGTGGGAAGAACAGCACATTGGTGCACCTTCAATGGGCGAAATAGCCCATCAGCACGACCGCTTAGCTATTTAGCTCGAAAAAACAACACCTTGGTGGGAAAATCAACATATTGGGCACAGTCGCTAGGCATCCTCGGTGAGAAAAATAACACATTGATGCATCTTTGATAGGCAAAAGAGCTCGTCGGCATGGTCGCTAGGCATCTTTGATGGGAAAAGCAACACCATGGTGCAACTTCGGTAGGAAAAACAAGCCATTCGCACAGTCACTAGGCACCTTCAGTGGGAAAAACAATCCATTGGGCACCTTTGGTGGGAAAAATAGCCCATCGACAAGGTTGCTAGGCACTTTCAGCAGGAGAAATAGCACCTTAGTGCATGTTTGGTGGGAAAAACAACCCATTGGCACGGTCGCTAGGCACCTTCATTGGGAAAGCAGCCTATTGGGCACCTTCCATTGGTAAAACAGCACCTCGGTGTACCTTCAGTAGGCAAAATAGCCCATCAGCAAGGTTACTAGGCACCTTTAGTGGGAGAAAGAGCACGTTGGTACACCTACGGTAGGCAAAACAACACTTCAGCTAGGTATCTAGGCACCTTCAGTTGGAAAAATAGCAACTTGGCTCACCTTCGGTGGCCAAAATAACCTGTCGGCAAGGTTGTTAGGCACCTTCAGTGGGAGAAAGAGCGCGTTGGTGCACCTTCAGTGTGCAAAACAACCCGTCAGCAAGGTTTCTAGGCACCTTCGGTGGGAAAAACAACAGCTTGGTGCACCTTTGGTGGGCAAAACAGCTCGTCGGGACTATCGCTAGGCACTTTCGATGGGAAAAACAACACCTTGTGCACCTTCAGTGGGAAAAATAGCACCTTGGTGCACCTTCGATGGGAAAAATAGCCTGTTTGCAAGGTTGCTAGGCACCTTTAATAGGATAAACAACATCTTGGTGCACCTTTGGTGGGAAAAACAACCTATTGGCACAGTCACTAAGCACCTTCGGCATGGTTGCTAGGCACATTCGGTGGGAGAAAGAGCATGTTGGTGCACCTTTGGTGGGCAAAATAGTCCTTCGACACAGTTGCTAAGCTTTTTTTATAGGAAAAACAACTTTGGGCACCTTCGGTAAGAAAAACAGCTCCTTCGCACACCTTGGGTGGGGAAATCAGCTCATCGACACTGTCACTAGGCAGATTTGGTGGAAAAGATAACCCTTTGGCATGGCCGTTAGGCACCTTCATTGGGAAAAACAGCCAGTTGGGCACCTTCGGTTGGAAAAATAGCACCTTGGTGCACGTTTGATGGGCAATACAACCCGTCAGCACGGATGTTGGGCACCTTCGATGGAAAAAATAGCCCATTGGCATGGTCACTAGGCACCTTTGACGCGAAAAATAGTACCTTCGGTTGGCAAAACAGCCCCTCAGCACAGATGCTAGGCACCTTTGGTGGGAAAAACAACACATTGGTGCACCTTCGGTGGGTAAAACGGCCCATCAGCACGATCGCTTGGCTATTTAGCTCGAAAAAACAACACCTTGGTGGGAAAATCAACACATTGGGCACGGTCGCTAGCCACCTTTGATGCGAAAAAGAGCATATTGATGCACCTCTTACGGGCAAAATGGCTCGTCAGCACGGTCGCTAGGCATCTTCGACGGGAAAAGCAACACCTTGGTGTAACTTTGGTGGGAAAAAGAGCCCATTGGCACGGTCACTAGGAACATTCAGTGGGAAAAACAACCCATTGGGTAACTTTGGTGGGAAAAATAGCCCGTCGGTAAGGTTTCTAGGCACCTTCAGTGGGATAGATAGCACCTTGGTGTACGTTCGGTGGGAAAAACACCCATTGGCACAGTCGCCAGGAACCTTCAGTGGGAAAAACAGCCCATTGGGTACCTTCCATGGGAAAAACAACACCTTGGTGCACCTTTGATGGGCAAAATAGCCCATCAGCAAGGTTGCTAGGAAACTTCAGTAGGAGAAAGAGCATGTTGGTGCACCTTTAGTAGGCAAAACAGCACGTAAGCAAAGTATCTAGGCACCTTCAGTTGGAAAAATAGAAGCTTGGCTCGCCTTTGGTAGGCAAAATAACTCGTCAGCATGGTTCCTAGGCACCTTTGGTGGGAGAAAGAGCACGTTGGTGCACCTTTGATGGGCAAAACAGCCCGTCAGCAAGGTTTCTAGGCACCTTCAATAGGAAAAACAACAGCTTGGTGCACCTTTGATGGCCAAAACAACTCGTTGGCACGATCGCTTGGCACATTCGGTGGGAAAAACAACACCTAGGTGAACCTTCGGTGGGAAAAATAACACCTTGGTGCACTTCGGTGGGCAAAATAAACTATCTGCTATGTTGTTAGGCACCTTTGATGAGAGAAACAGAACCTTGGTGCACCTTTGGTGGGAAAAATAGCCCGTTGGCACGATCGCTAACCACCTTTGATGGGGGAAACAACACCTTGGTGCATCTTCGGTGGGCAAATTAGCATGTCGACATGGTTGCTAGGTAGCTTCGGTGGGAGAAAGAGCACGTTGTTGAACCTTTGGTAGGGAAAATAGCCCGTCGACAGGGTCTCTAAGCATTTTTTGTGGGAAAAACTATTGGACACCTTTGGTGAGAAAAACAGCCCCTCGGAGCACATTGGGTGGGGAAATCAGCATGTAGGAACAGTCGCTAGGCACATTCGAGGGGGAAAATAGCCCTTGGGCATGGTTGCTAGGCACTTTTTGTGCGAAAAACAACCTATTGGGCACCTTTGGTTATAAAAACAACACCTTGTTGCACCTTCGGTTGGTAATAGGCCTGTCAGTACAGATGCTGGACACTTCAATGGGAAAAATGGCCAGCTGGCATGGTCGCCAGGGGCCATCGACGTGAAAAGCAATACCTTCAATGGCAAAATAGCCCGTCAGCACGTATGCTAGGCACCTTTGGTGGGAAAAACAACAAGTTGGTGCACCTTCAGGGGGCAAAACAGCCCGTCAGCATGGTCGCTAGGCTATCTAGCCAGGAAAAACAACACCTTGGCATGATCGCTAAACACCTTCGGTGCGAAAAATAACATATTCATGTACCTTTGACGGGCAAAATAGCTTGTTGACACGGTCGCTAGGCAACTTCGATGGGAAAAGCAACACCATGGTGATACTTCAGTGGGAAAAATACTCCATTGGCACGGTCACTAGGCACCTTCAGTAGGAAAAACAACCCATTGGTCACCTTCGGTGGGAAAAATAGCCCGTTGACAAGGTTACTAGGCACCTTCAGTAGGAGAAATGGCACCTTCATGCACGTTTGGTGGATAAAACAACCCATTGGCATGTTCGCTAGGCACCTTCGGTGGGAAAAATAGCCCATTGGGCACCTTTGATAGGAAAAATCGCACCTTGATGCACCTTCGGTCGACAAAATAGCCCATCAACAAGGTTGCTAGGCACCGTCAATGGGAGAATAAGCACGTTGGTGCACCTTCAGTAGGAAAAACAACACGGCAACAAGATAGCCAGGCACCTTCAGTTGGAAAAACAACAGCTTGGTCCTTCGATGGGCAAAGTAGCTCGTCGGCACGGACGCTAGGCACATTTGGTGGCAAAATCAACACCATGGTGCACCTTCGGTGGGCAAATTAGCCCGACTGCAGGGATGCTAGGCACCTTCGATAGGAGAAACAGCACATTGGTGCACCTTCGGTGGGCAAAACAACTCGTCGGTAGGGTCACTAGGAATCTTCGATGGGAAACATAGCACCCTGGTTCACTTTTGGTGGGAAACACAGCCCTCTGCTAGAGTTAGTAGGCACCTTCGGTGGTAAAAACAACACCTTGGTTCACCTTCAGTACGCAAAATAGCCTGTCAGCAAAGTTGCTAGGCACCTTTGGTGGGAGAAATAGCACCTTGGTAGGAAAAACAACTCGTTGGCACGGTCGCTAGGCACATTCGGCGTTGGTTCACCTTCGGTAGGTAAAATAACCCTTCGGCATAGTTGCCAGACACCTTCAGTGGGAGAAAGAGCACGTTGGTGCACCTTTGGTGGGCAAAATAGCCCGTCGACACGGTCGCTACGCATTTTTTGTGGAAAAAACAACCCGTTGGGCACCTTTGGTAAGAAAAATAGTGCCTTGGTTCACATTGATTGGGAAAAATAGCATGTCGCCACAGTCGCTAGGCACACTTGGTAGGAAAAATACCGTTGGCATTGTTGCTAAGCACCTTTGGTGGGAAAAATAGCTTGTTTGGCACCTTCGGTTGGAAAAACAGCACCTTGGTGCACCTTCAGTGGGCAAAACAGCCTGTTAGGATGAACACTGGGCACCTTCGGTAGGAAAAACAAGACATTCGTGCACCTACAGTGGGAAAAACAACCCATTGGTACGGTCTCTAGGCACCTTCGATGGGAAAAATAGCTGGTCGGGCACCTTCGGTGGGAAAAACAACACGTTGCTGCACCCTGGGTGGGTAAAACAGCCCGTTAGCATGATTTTTAGGACACTTCGGTGGGAAAAATAGCCCATCGGTACGGTCACTAAGCACCTTCGGTGGGAAAAATAGAACGTTGGTGCACCTTTGCTCGAGAAAATAACTCTTCGGCTCGATCGCTAGGCAACTTCGATAGGAAAAACAACACCTTCGTGCAACTTCGGTGGGAAAACCAGCCCATTGGCACGATCACTAGGCCCCTTCGGTGTGAAAAAAACCCATTGGGCACCTTCGAGGGAAGAACAACATATTGGTGCGCCTTTGGTTGGAAAAATTGACAGCCAGCAACGTTGCTAGGCACCTTTGATAGGAGAAGCAGTACCTTGGGGCATATTTAGAGGGAAAAATAGCCCGTTGGCATGGTCGCTAGGCACCTTGGGTGGGAAAAACAGCCCGTTGGGCACCTTCGATGGAAAAAACAGCACCTTGGTGCACCTTCGGTGGGCAAAATAGCCCACCAACAAGGTTGCTAGGCACCTTCGATGGGAGAAAGAGCACCTTCGTACACCTTTGGTGGGCAAAACACCCGGTCAATGAGATCGCTAAGCATTTTTTATGGGAAAAGCTACCCGTTGGGCACCTTTGGTGAGAATAATAGCACCTTGGGTGGAGAAATCAGCCCGTCGGCATGTTCACTAGGCACATTCGATGGGAAAAACAACCCTTTAGCATGGTCACTAGGCACCTTCAGTAGGAAAAACAACCTATTGAGCACCTTCAGTTGGAAAAATAGCAGCTTGGTGCACCTTCGGCTGGCAATACAACCTGTCAGCACGGACGATAGGCACCTTCGATGGGAAAAATAGCCCACTGGCATGGTCGCTAGGCACCTTCGACGCCAAAACAGCACCTTCGGTGTGCAAAACAGCCCGTCAGCACGAACACTAGGCACCTTCGATGGGAAAAACATCATGTTGGTGCACCTTCGGTGGGCAAGATAGCCCGTCAGCACGATCGTAGGGCTATTTAGCTGGGAAAAACAGCACCTTAGTGGGAAAAACAACACATTGGGAACAGTTCTTAGGCACCTTTGGTGCGAAAAACAACACATTGATGCACGTTGGATGGGCAAAACAGGTCGTCCGCACGGTCGGCAAACAACTTCGATAAGAGAAGCAACACCTTGGCGTAACTTTGGTGGGAAAAACAACCCATTGGCACGGTCACTAGGCACCTTTAGTGGGAAAAACAACTCATGGGGCCCGTTAGTAAGGTTGCTAGGCACCTTCAATGGGAGAAATAGCACCTTGGTGCATGTTCGGTGGGAAAAATAGCCCGTTCGCACGGTCGCTAGGCACCTTCGATGGGAAAAACAGCCCATTAGGTATCTTCAATGGGAAAACCGGCACCCAGGTGCACCTTCGATGGGCCAAATAGCCTATTAGCAAGATTGCTAGGCACCTTTGATGGAAGAAATAGCAGCTTGGTGCACCTTTGGTGGGAAAAACAACTCATTGGTACAGTCACTAGGCACCTTCGGTGGGAAAAACAACACCTCGGCTCACCTTCGGTGGGCAAAATATCCCATCAACACGTTGCTAGGCACCTTTGGTGGGAGAAAGAGCATGTTGGTGCACCATTGGTGGCCAAAATAGCCCGTCGGCACGGTCGCTAGGCATTTTTTGTGGGAAAAATAGCAAGTTGGGCACCTTCGGTGAGAAAAATAGTGCCTTGGCTCACATTGGGTGGGCAAAATAGCACATCGCCACGATCATTGGGCACGTTCGGTGGGAAAAATAGCCCGTTGGCATTATTGCTAAGCACCTTCAATGGGGAAAACAACCTATTCGACACCTTCAGTTTGAAAAACAGCACCTTGGTGCACCTTTGGTGGGCAAAATAGCCCATCAGGGCGGACACTAGGCACCTTCGGTGGGAAAAACAAGACATTTGTGCACCTTGAGTGGGAAAAATAGCCCATTGGCATGGTCGCTAGGCACCTTAGGTGGGAAAAACATTCGGTTGGGCATGTTCGGTGGGGAAAACAACACGTTGGTTCAAAATAGCCCATTGGCAAGGTTGTTAGGACACTTTGGTCTGGAAAAAAGCCCATTGGAATGGTCACTAGGCACCTTTGTGGGAAAGATAGAACGTTGGTGCACTTTCGCTCGAGAAAAAGCTCGTCAGCGCGGTCGCTAGGCAACTTTGGTGAGAATAACAACACCTTGATGTAACTTCAGTGGGAAAAACAACCCGTTGGCACAATCACTAGGCACCTTCGGTGTGAAAAACAACCCATTCGGCACCTTCGGTGGAAGAACAACAAATTGGTGCACCTTTGGTGGGAAAAATTGCCAATCGGCAAGGTTTGCTAGGCACCTTCGACGGGAGAAGCGGTACCTTGGTGCACATTTAGGGGAAAGAATAGCCCGTTGGCACAATCGCTAAGCACCTTGGGTGGGAAAAACAGCCCATTAGGTACCTTTGATGGAAAAAAGAGCACCTTGGTGCACCTTCGATGGGCAAAATAGCCCGTTAGCAAGGTTGCTAGGCACCTTCGATGGCTAAAAGAGCACGTTGGTCAACATGGTTGCTAAGTTTTTTTTGTGGGAAAAACAACCCGTTGGCCACCTTCGGTGAGAAAAATAGCACCTTGTTGCACCTTAGGCGGGGAAATCAGCATGTCGGCACGGTCGCTAGGCATATTCGGTGGGAAAAATAGGCCTTTGGCATGGTCACTAGGCACCTTCGGTGGCAAAAAGCCTGTTGGGTACCTTTGCTTGGAAAAACAGCACCTTGGTGCACCTTCGGTTGGCAATATAGCCTATCAGCATGGACGCTAGGTACCTTCGATGGGAAAAATAACCCGGGGCCATGGTCACTAGGCACCTTCGATGGAAAAAATAGCACTTTCGGTGGTAAAACAGCCCATCAGTACGGACGCTAGGCAACTTCAGTGGGAAAAACAACATGTTGGTTCACCTTCGGTGAGCAAAACAGCCCATCAGCACAGTTGCTGGCCTATTTAGTTGGGAAAAACAACTCATTGGGCACGGTTGCTAAGCATCTTCGGAACAAAAAATAGCACATTGATGCATGTTGGATGGGTAAAACAGGTCGTCGGCACGGTCGCTAGATAACTTCGATGGGAAAAGTAGCACCTTGGAGTAACTTTGGTGGGAAAAACAGCCCACTAGCACGGTCACTAGGCACCTTTAGTTGGAAAAACAACCCATTGGGCCCGCCGGCCAGGTTGCTAGGCACCTTCAGTGGGAGAAATAGCACCTTGGTGCATGTTCGGTGGGAAAATAGCTTGTTGGCACGATCGCTAGGCACCTTTGGTGGGAAAAACAACCCAATAGGCACCTTCGATGGCAAAACAGCACCTTGGTGCACCTTCGGTGGGCAAAATAGCCCATTAGCAAGGTTGCTAGGCACCTTTGGTGGGAGAAATAGCACCTTGGTGCAAATTTGGTGGGAAAAACAACTCGTTCGCACGGTCGCTAGGCACCTTCGGCAGGAAAAACAATACCTTGGTTCACCTTCGGTAGGAAAAAGAACCCATCGGCATCGTTGCTAGGCACTTTCAGTGGGAGAAAGAGCACATTGGTGCACCTTTGGTGGGCAAAATAGCCCCGCTGCAAGTATGCTAGGCACCTTCGATGGGAGAAACAACATGTTGGTGCACCTTCGGTGGGCAAAACAGCTCGTTGGCAAAGTCACTAGGCATCTTTGGTAGGAAAAATAGCACCTTGGTTCACTTTTAGTGGGAAACACAGCCTTTTGCCACGGTTAGTAAGCACCTTCGGTGGGAAAATAGCCCATTGGGAACCTTGGGTGTGAAAAATAGCACCTTGGTTCACCTTCGGTGGGCAAAATAGCCTATTGGCAAGGTTGCTAGGCACCTTTGGTGGGAGAAATAGCACCTTGGTGAACCTTTGGTGGGAAAAACAACTCGTTCACATGGTCACTAGGCACCTTCAGTGGGAAAAACAACACCTTAGTTCATCTTCAGTGGGCAAAATAACCCGTCCGCATGGTTGCTAGGCACCTTCGGTGGGAGAAAGAGCACGTTGGTGAACCTTCGGTTGGCAAAACAGCCCGTTGGTAGGGTCGCTAGGCATTTTTTGGTGGAAAAATAGCTTGTTGAGCACCTTCGGTGAGAAAAATAGCTTGTTGAGCACCTTCGGTGAGAAAAATAGCTCCTTCGTTTACATTGGGTGGGCAAAATAGCACGTCGCCACGATCACTAGGCACATTCGGTGGGAAAATTAACCCGTTGGCATTGTTGCTAGGCATCTTCGGTGGGAAAAATAGCCTATTGGGCAACTTCTGTTGGAAAAACAGCACCTTGATGCACCTTTGGTGAGCAAAACAGCCCGTCAGGACAGACACTGGGCACCTTCGGTGGGAAAAATAGGACATTGGTGCACCTTCAGTGGGAAAAACAGCCCATTGGCACTGTCGCTAGGGACCTTCACTGGGAAAAACAACACGTTGGTGCATCATAGGTGGGCAAAACGGCCCGTTGGCACAGTTGTTAGGACACTTCGTTGGGAAAAACATCCCGTCGGCACCATCGCTAGGCACCTTTAGTGAGAAAAACAGCTAGTTGGTGCACCTTCAGTGGAAAAAACAACTCGTTAGCACGGTCGCTAGGCAACTTCGATGGGAAAAACAGCCCATTCGCATGGTCACTTGGCAACTTCGGTGGGAAAACAATACATTGGGCACCTTCGCTAGAAGAACAACACATTGGTGAACCTTCAGTAGGAAAAATAGCCCGTTGGCAAGGTTGCTAGGCAACTTCAACGAGAGAAGTGGTACCTTGGTGCGCATTTGGTGGCAAAAATAGCCCATTGGCATGATCGCTAGGCAACTTTGGTGGAAAAAACAGCCTGTTGGGCACATTTGAAGGGGAAAACAACACCCTGGTGCACCTTTGATGGGCAAACTAGTCCATCAGCAAGGTTGCTATGCTCCTTTGGTGGGATAAAGAGCATGTTGGTGCACCTTGGGTGGGCAAAATAGCCTGTCGACAAGTTTTCTAGGCATCTTTGGTGGGAAAACAGTAGCTTGGTGAACCTTCGGTGGGCAAAATAGCACCTTGGTGAACCTTCGATGGGCAAAATAGCCCGTTTGCAAGGTTTCTAGGCACCTTGGATAGGAGCAACAACACCTTGTTGCACCTTTGGTGGGAAAAACAGCCCGTTGTCACAGTCGCTAAGCACCTTCGATGGGAAAAACAACACTTTGGTGCATCTTCGGTGGAAAAATTAGCCTATCGGCATGGTTGCTAGGCACCTTCGATAGCAGAAAGAGCAAGTTGGTGCAGCTTTGGTGGGAAAAATAGCCTGTCGATGTGGTCGCTAAGCCTTTTTTGTGGGAAAAATAGCCCATTCGGCACCTTCGGTGAGAAAAACAACACCTTGGGTAGGGAAATCAGCACGTCAGTATGGTTGCTAGACACATTTGGTGGGAAAACAGCCCTTTGGCATGGTTGCTAGGCACCTTCGGTGGGAAAAACAGCTAGTTGGGCACCTTTCGTTGAAAAACAACACCTTAGTGCACTTTCGGTGGGCAATACAGCTCGTCAGGAAAGACGCTGAGCACGTTTGGTGGGAAAAATAGTCCACTGGCATAGCCGCTAGGTACCTTCGATGCGACAAATAGCACCTTCATTGGGCAGAACAACCCATTAGTATGGACGCTAGGCACCTTCGGTGGGTAAAACGGCCCATCAGCATGGTCGCTTGGCTATTTAATTAGGAAAACAACACCTTAGTGGGAAAAACAACACATTGAGCACGTTCAGTGGGAATAATAACCTATCGGCAAGGTTGTTAGGGATCTTCGTGGGAAAAATAATCAATTGGGAACCTTCAATGAGAGAAACAAAACCTTGGTACACCTTTGCTGGGAAGAAAAGCTCGTTGGCAGGGTCGCTAAGCACTTCGGTGGGAAAAATAGCCCGTTAGGCACCTACGGTGGGAAAAATAGCACGTTCGTGCACCTTCGGTGGGTAAAATAGCCCATT
>JAOSBO010192138.1:0-20516 GCA_027563915.1 Erythroxylum rotundifolium | reverse complement strand
GCATTATAACTCTTGAAATGCTTTGAAAAAGTGTTATGTGTTTTGTATGAGATTATTGTGCTGATTGGTTATGACAAAAACATGAAAATGATTTTGAAAAGATTGTATGTTTGAAAAAGATCAAGTTTTGAGAACTTGCCATTATGGGCAACAAGTTTACAAGATCATGAAATACATGTTATATGGGTCTGGTTTGGTCCATTCTGTTGTTAAGTACACTTAGATTAAAGGTTTCTGCCGCCTACCCGCTAGTGGCATGGAGCTCCTTTATAGACTTCCTCATGTTTACGACTACACAAAAACCACTACGTGGGATTGTGCTAGTTCATTCTGTTCACGATTTCATGGGACCATTATATAGAATTGTGATTGTTTGTTTTGTTTATGGACCTTCCAAACCATTGTGATGTGCTTATGTGCTATGAGATGTTAGTAAGTTTGACGCATGCGTGAATCATATTTTGTTCATGAATTGTTTGATAAAGTGAAAATTTTGTGAAATAAGTACTTGATGATTTTTCAAGCAAGATTACTATGGTTTCTAATATGTAAAATGCAATGAATTTTGCAAATGGTTTTTGCTTGTTTCATGATTATAAATCTTTTGCCCACGAGCTTTAAGCTCACCCCCTCCCAAATTCTATCGCATTCAGGTGATGAGCAAGAGTTTATGTAAGTCAAGAGTCAAGGCAGCACTCCAGCCTGCATGTTTTCTTTTGTAATCTTAAGTTAGATTTTTTAGAACTTAAGGCTTTAGTCACATTTCAAGCTTTACTAGTTCAAGTGTATGGATGTATTGTGGCTTGTAATGTCATTAAAGCTTTGTAAAGATTTCTGCTTATTAATATAAGTGGAATGTATTTTGGGTCTGTTATGACCACGTTGAAACTTTCACATGGCATTTGCTGTTCAGATGAGTTTGATGCTTTGGGAAGTAGTTATTAATTATGTTTCTAATGTATTGGGTCCTTGGAAATTGAATGAATGAGGGTGGTTGAAAAGATTTGAGTTTGCATTAAATAAGGTAGGTTGCAAGAGGTTTAGGATCTGCTTCAGTGGTTTTCGTTGTGTAAGAATGTACAGACGCAAGGAGAACATAGACAAAAGAAATCGTCTATGATGATGTTAGCATATAGATGCAAAGGAGAACACAGACGCAAGGAATCGTCTGTGATGACGTCAGAAATAGACGCAAGGAATCATCTGTGATGACACATCATAACAAAGACGATAGAAAGGCAGACGATAGAAAGGCAGACGATTGAAAGACAAACAATAGAAAGGCACATGATAGAAAGATAGATGATAGAAAGGTCGACGATAGAAAGACAGATGATAGAACATAGACAATAGAACATATATGATAGGTGGTCAACACAAACGAAGAATGTCAACCCAAGACGATAGAATGCAGACAATAGAACACAAACGATATATGGTCAAGACATACGAAGAAATTCAACCTCAGATGATAGAACACAGACGATAGGTGGTCAACACAGATGAAGAAATTCAACCATAGACGATAGAAAACAGAAGATAGAACACAGACGATAGGTGGTCAACGCAGATGAAGAAAGTCAAAGACAGACGCAAGGAAAGACATGAAAGGAAACACAGACCATAAGTAACCACAAATGATAGGCCAACCATAGATTATAGAAAGAAGAAGTTAAGCGAGTATGATTGAACAGTCACTTAGTTTGAATAAATCATAGAATTCACTAATTAATGGGATTCAACAAGAGGTTGTTATCAAGGATCAAGAAGCAATTAGAGACTTTGGTTCTAAGTACAAGTCAAGGGACAAAATGTTCTGAAGAGGTCAAGATGAAGCTCCAATTTGAGGACTGTCCTACTGAGGGTACTCTACCCTTGTGGGATACGTGTCCAGATGTCACTTAGGACATCGGACACGTGTCTCACAAGTGCGGGGTCCCAACACCCCATCTAATCACCTTTTTTAGATTAAGGATTCTGGTGTTCATAGTCATCCTCTACTTCCAAGGAATTCACTTCTGTAATGCAACTCTCAATTTGTTCTTGCGAATTTTGATCCAATATTTCAACTTTATGCATATACTGCTTGTTATTGGATTCTTTAAGGGCTTATTCATATTGAATTTAACCTAATCTTTGCCTATTCCCAATGTCAATTTACCTTCATGGACATCAATTATAGCCTTGCCGATGTTCATAAATGGTCGACTTAAGATTAGTGGGCAGTTCTTATCTTTGTCAAAATTAAGAACCACAAAATCCACTAGAATAATGAACTTATCTTCTCCCATTAGATTATCTTCCATGACTCCCAATGACCTTTTAATGGATTGTTTAGCTAGCTCCTAGATCACACAAACACTTCGTAAATTCCAAATCACCAACCCAGAAGGTATTGTGAAACTTCCCGGATCTTTCAACTTCAAAGGCATTTGACTGGTGACTATTAAGCTATATGTACCAACTAGGGCTAATGTCTAATTATCGTCCCATGGATGCTACTTTGAAAATATCCTTTAAAAATTTTTCATATTTTGGCTTATGTTCTGATGCCTTCACAAAAGAGAGATTTATTTATAGCGTCCTTAGCTTCTCAACAAACTTTGCAAGTTATTCCTTGAACTTCTTCTTTTGTAATCGTTGAGGGAAGGGGATCTTAGGTTAATATAGAGGAGGCAATTTCCTTCCCACTTCAAAATGTGATAGCCTTTAATTGCTCCTTTGATTTTGTTCCTGAAGTGCTAGGAACATTTCTAAAATTCCGTATAAAAAGGGCATTTGTCAGTTGACTCACTTAGGCTTCTAAATCATGAATGGAAGATGTATGGCTATTAGTGACTTGCTTAAGTTTATCTTTCAGCTTCTTATGTGCACCATCTAAAGTCCCAAGATTATATAGAATTTTGTGTAACTTCGAATCCATTGAGCTTACTATATCCTATTGGAAGCTTGATTTCCCTTAAGATCGGAATTTCCCTCCATTGTTATTGTTCGACTAGGAGAAGTTAGAGTGATTCTTATAACTAGGGTTATAGTAGAGATTATTAACTCCTCCTCATCCAAATTGCACCCTCATACAGTTCACTTGCTCCTAGTTATCCTCTCTCATTAGGTAGCAGTCTATAGTGCCATGTTATAATTGTTTGTATAATTCACATTTCAATTACGCGACCTTTACTTGAGTTGATGATGATACCTTCATATTGCTTAGTTATCACATCAAGTTGTCAATCTCAGCTTGCATCTATGTCAATTGATCGACTACGACAACTCCCTTTTGCTCTCTAAATGTGGTAGGTTGCCTACTTCTCTCACTTGTTTATAAGCAACTGTTACTGGCCATCTCTTCTATCAGCTCCTTTGCTTCATCTACCGTCTTCCTTATTAAAGATCCTCCAGACACTACAGTATGTGAATTTACTCTGTTGTAGAACTCCTGCAATATGAATTCCTTGGGTAGGTTGTGGTATAGTCATCTTCTCTATAATTTCTTGTATCATTCCCATGCTTCATAGATTGACTCCCCATCACCTTGTTGGAAATTGGTGATTTCCTTTATAACCTCAATGGTCTTTGTCAATGAAAAGTATTTATCTAGAAAAGCACGCACAAGCTACTCCCATGTCATGATGTTAGCAGGGCTTAGTGAATAATGCCAAGCCTTGGCTCTATCTCTAAGCATAAAGGGAACCAACCTAATTCTAATTGCGTCATCCAACATATGGTGATACTGGAAGGTATCACAGATCTCTAGAAAACTCAAGATGTGTGCATTCGAATCTTCATTTTCCAGTTCATAAACTTGACATTCTGCTAAAGCATGTTTAGGAGGGCTAACTTGATTTCGAATGAGACAGCTTGAACAGGAGGTCTAGTCACTCCTTGGTTCGCTAGGTTGAACCATGGCATCATAAAATCCATGAGGGTCCTCTATTGTTGCATCTTAGGGTTAACATCTTGATCCATATTTCTTCTAAATTCCTTAGACATTTGGGATTTCTTGATCTCTTCTTCTTCCTCTCGCCGAGCTTTCCTAAAGGTTTGTTCTAATCATGTGATGTCTAGGTCTATTGTTTTAGCCGCACGACTCAAACCCCTCATGACTCTTATGTTTATACAGGAGCATGATTCCTAAGTAAAACTAATAAAAC
This sequence comes from Erythroxylum rotundifolium, assembly GCA_027563915.1. Taxonomy (NCBI): domain Eukaryota; kingdom Viridiplantae; phylum Streptophyta; class Magnoliopsida; order Malpighiales; family Erythroxylaceae; genus Erythroxylum; species Erythroxylum rotundifolium. Next base: position 16,365 of record JAOSBO010192138.1, on the reverse strand, counting down.
AAAAAGCAAAAGTTAAAAACTACTTTAACGCCTTAAAATATAGAACTAAATTGCCTTCCCCATCAACGACGCCAAAAACTTGTTCACTTATGGTTACACGTGGTAAGTTTTACTATTTATAACCTTGGTAATTACTGTATGCTCAAAGGTTGTTCGCATAGTACCTAAGGTGTTGATCCCAGAAATTAAATCAATCAATAATCAAATATGAGAATTTAAAGTGCCAAAGAGAAACAAAATAGCAAACTCACAACCAACCCAAAATTAACCTAGAAATCACCAAGTGAGAGAAAGGGGATTTTAATTCGAAACAAAGAAAACCTAACCAATTATGCAATTATTGAATTAATGGGTCTAAATGGTCCTAGGGTGAATCACTCTCCTCGAGTTATAATTCTTAACCCTAATTGCTAATCCCTAATTAAAATTATGGAAATTATGATCTCTCGATCTTCAATTGATCTAAAACCTAAATTAGTTCTAAAATTATCCATTAACCTACCAGGAATCTATGCTTGATCTCTCGTTACATGACTTTACCAATTTGATTTAACTCTTTACCTATCAATTCACCTAACTCTCATTAGCTTAAATCGATGATTTTTACCCAGCTTACCCACTCAGTTTGTTGCCGAATTATTAAGAACAAAATTGAAACCACAATCAAATTAATAAAAGCACAATCAATTAAAATTTATTAATCTCAAAAATCAAGATCCAAAGGTGATTATAAATGTAAACTCAACATTTAACATAACGATTCTCAACACCTATTTCAATTCTATACATTAATAAAACTGAAATGAATGGAAAATATTTTTCGGGAACGGAATTTTTGAATGACGACAGCAGGAAACCACGTGTTCCAGGAAGTACGTTGTGCCTAGCTCGGCTCCGTGTCTCTCTTCCTTCATCTCCTTCCTCAATCTCTTGATGTTTCTCTAGGTCTCTCTCAGAATTGATGGAATCGCACTCTTTTCCATGACTATATAGGCTCTCTAAAAACTGCTGGTGGCTATCACATCAAGTTATATTTATTTTATGGAAGCCCTAGGTCAAAGTTGGGCTCAAAATGGTCCTAAAAATCACTCAAATTTTGAGTTTTCATGTCAGACCGACATAGGACACGATCGTGGCCGGTGCTTTAAACTTTCTGTCGCGATTGTGGCCTAATGTACATGATTGTGGCCTGACTAGATGCTCTCTATCACAATAGAGGCCCAATGTGCACAATCATGGCCTAGCTACTGCCGGCTCTTCCTGCTCTGTCGTGATCGTGGCCTATGTGTATAATCGTGGCCTATGTCTTTTGGCCCAAAACTCTTCAAATCTTTAATATTCTTCCCTGTTTACTCTGCAACACTAACACACACATCAAGGTACCTCAAAAATACAATAATTAAGCTCAAAGATTCAAACTAAGCCATAAAAGCACTTAAACACACAAACTAACCTAATTAACACATAAACGCACACTTAACACTCAAATTCACACTAAGTACATCACAAATGACACCTTAAAACATCATACAAAACACAACTATCTAGCATACGATATATTAGGTCTTGTACATAACATAGCATACATGATTGATCCTATTATCGAAGCATACGGGATCACAGTCATGCGAGTCCTCTCATCTTGCATCTTGGGACACATATATTTTGAGAGTTTTATCTTATGAGTCATGGGAAGAAATCCTCCCATGGACTACTCCATGCTAAACTTATTTAGCATTTTACCTATATATGTTGATTGTAAAAGACCTCACAACTTCCTTGATCTATCTCTATAGATTTTTATTCCTAATATAAGTTGCTTCTCTAAGATATTTCATGAAAAAATTCTGGGACAACCAAATTTTGATTGATTGTAAACTTGAGACATCATTTCCCGTTAGCAATATGTCATCCACATATAACACAAGGAATATGATAACACTCATACTAACCTTCTTATACACACAAGGTTCGTTAGGATTTTTTTAGAAACCAAACTCTTTGATTGTCTAATCAAATCGGATGTTCCAACTCTTAGATGCTTGCTTCAATCATAAATAAATTTCTGAAACTTACATACCTTTCTGCCCTCTTTGGATATGAAGCCCTCAAGTTGTATCATATACACATCCCTAACTAGGTTTCCATTTAGGAAAGTTGTCTTCACATCTATCTGTCATATTTCATAATCATAATGAGTAGCAATGGCTAGGAGTATTCTAATGGATTTAAGCATGGCTACAGGGCTAAAAATCTGATCATAGTCAACTTCTTGTCTTTGACGATAACCTTTAGTGAATAGCCTTGCTTTATAGGTAATCTCACTACCTTCCATGTCAATTTTCTTCTTGAAAATCCACTTGCACCCTATAGGTTTTAACCCTTCAGGTAGGCCAACCAAGTCCATACTTGGTTTTCATACATGGAATCCATTTTGGACTTCATAGCTTAAAGCCATTTTTCATATTCTAAACTCTTCACAGCCTTTTCATAGGTTGTAGCCTCATCGTTCTCTTTCAGAAATACGTGATTGTGTTCGTTTATGAGAAATCCATATCTCTCTGGAACATTATGTCTCCTACTTGACTTGTAAACATTTTGTGTCTGAGAAGGTTCAACTGTTGTCTCATATCTTTGAACAACAATTTTGGGTTCAGGCAATTGATTTGTATATATTTGACCATCATGAACTTCATTAAGTTTAACTTTGGTCCCACTGTCTTCTCTTATAAGAAACTCATTCTCTAAAAAGATGGCATGCATTGAGACAAATGCCTTTTGCTCTAAAGCATTATAGAATTGATATTCAATTGTTTCCTTAGGATATCCTATAAATAATCATTTATCAGATTTCGCTTCAAATTTGTCTGATTGAATCCTCTTCATAGAATTCAAACAACACTAAACTTTCATATGAGAAAGATAAGGCCTTTTGTTAGTCCATATCTCATATAAAGTAACTTCAACTACCTTTAAAGGGACTTTGTTTGTCACATAAACAGCAGTCTTGAGTGCATAACCTCAAAAGGATTTCGGTAGATTTACTAAGCCCATCATTGACCTTACCATGTCTAATAAGGTTCGATTTCTCCTTTTAGCCACACCATTATGTTGTGATGTGTAAGCTAGAGTCCACTAGGATACTATCCCATTATCTTCGAGATAAGTTAGAAACTTCTCATCTAAGTATTCACCACCTATATCTGATCACAGTACCTTAATACTTCAACAGAGTTGTTTCTCTACTAGAGGTCTAAATTGTTTGAATTTTTTAAATGCTTTAGACTTGTATCTCATTAGATACACATACCCATATCATGAATAATCATTAATAAAGCTAATGAAGTAGATAAAACCACCTCTGGCATGAATGGACATCAGAGCACATACATTAGAATGTATTAGGTCTAGTAACCCTTTCACTCATTCACCCTTTCCTTTAAAAGGTAATTTATTCATGTTGCCTAACAAAGAAGATTCATATGTGTCATATGATTCATAATCAAATGACCTTAAGCTACCACAGTTGTGTAGCTTTATCATACATTTGTCAATTTTATGGACAAGTCAATAATTCCATAAGTAAGATGATTTTAAGTTATTTGGTTTTTGTCTTTCATTGTCATTGATATTTAAAATTAGATTACACATATCTAATATGTAAATTTCATTGTGCAATGTAGCAGTACCATACAACATTTCATTCAACTTAATTGAACAAACATTGCTTGAAAAAGTTAAATGAAATCCCGCTTTATCAAGACATGAAACAAATGCAATGTTCTCTGTCACAATGGGTACATAAAAGCAATTATCCAAAATTAACTCTAGCCTACTAGGAAGATACAAAACATATGTCCTTATCGCTAATGCAGCAACTCTTGCTCCATTTCTCACATGTTGGTCCATCTCTCCCTTCTTGAGTGGTCTACTATCCTTCGGACCATATGTGTGAGCCACAACTGGTATCTAATACCCAAATATTATGATCAAAAATAGTATTAACCTTAATGACAAATATCTTACTTGAAGTAGACGAGGGGGCATCTATTGCCTTCTTTTGCTTCAGTGACTTTAGATAAGCTTTGCCAGTTTCTTTTCCAATGTCCTTCCTTATTGCTAATGAAACATATCCCCTTTGAAGTTGTCTCCTTCGCCTTTTTTTTAGCTACACCTCCCACTGGCTTCTTTGACTTTTTCTTCTTCTTTTGGTTCTTCTTACAAAAATTAGAAGAAGAGTCCACTAGTATCACAACCTTACTGTCTCTTTTAATAGTTTGCCAAGCTATTTTTAGAAAATTAATTAGCTCAGGTATCGATGTGGATATTTGGTTCACCTGATAGGTAAGTGTTCTCTCAAGGTGACATGCTCTAAGTTTTACTATTTATAACATTGGAAATTACCATAAGCGCAAGGGTCATTCGCGTAGTACCTAAGGTGTCGATCCCACGAGGAATGAAACTAATCCTAAAATCTATGGCAACTAAGTTCGCAATACCTAACTACTTAACTAAGCAGAAATTAAATTAATCAAGAATCAAATATGAGAAATTAAAGCACCCAAATAGTAAACAAATAATAACTCACAACCACCCTGAAATTAACTAAAAAATTACCAAGACCTAACCAATTATGCAACTACCAAATTGATGGGCCCAGACGGTCTTAGGGTGAATTACTCTCTCTCGAGTTATAATTCTTAACCCTAATTAATAATCTCTAATTAATAGTCCTTAATTAAAATTATGAAAATTACAGTCTCTCGATCTGTAATTGGCCCAAAACCTAAATTACTTCTAAATTTTCTGTTAACCTACTAGGAATCTATGTTTGATCTCTTATTGCACGACTCTACCGGTTTGACTCAATTTTCTACCTATCGATTTACCTAACTTTTGTTCGCCTTAATCGATGATTCTTACCTAACCCACCCTCTTAGTTCGTTACCAGATTATTACGCACAAAATTGAAATCAAAGTCAAGTAGTAGAAAACATAATCAATCGAATTTCATTAATGTCAAAAATTATCATCCAAAGGTGAGTATAGACACGACTCAACATTCACACAATCAATCTCAGCACCAATTTCGATTCCATACAATAATAAAACTAAAAAAAATAGAGATAATCTCAGGAACAGAATCTCGGCAACGGTGACAGCGGGAAACCACCTATTCTAGGAAGTACTTTGCGTCTAACTCATCTTCGTGTCTCTCTTCCTTTGTCTCCTTCCTCGATCTCTTGATCTCTCTCCAGGTTCTCTCTCGGGATAAAAAATCTCACTCTTTAAAAAAAAATTTTTGGCTCCCTCATGACTACTAACAGCTATTAGGGATTGTTCTATTTATTCTCTGGCAGCCCTAGGTCAAACTCGGGGTCAAAAAGATCCAAAAAATAACCCAAAAATTGAGTTTTTGCATCAGCTCGACGCAGAGCACGATTGTGGCCCTTCACGTCATGATCGTGGCAGACACTTTATCCTTTCTATCACCAATGTGGCTTGGAATCCACAATTGTGGCCTGATCGATGCTCTCAGTCTCAACCGTGGCCAAATGTGCATGATCGTGGCCTGACTACTTTGCTCTCTTCCTTCTTTGTCACAATCGTGGCCCATGTGCATGATCATGGGGTATGTTCTTTAGCCCAAAACACTTTAAATCTTCATTGTTCTTCCCTGTTTGCCCTACAACACTAGTACACACATCAAGGTACCTCAAAAATATACAATTTAAGCTCAATAACTCCAATTAACCCATAAAAGCACTTAATTACACAAAATAACCTAATTAAACCCCAAATGTATACTCAACACTTAATTTATCACTAAATGAATGACAAATTAAACCCTAAAACATCATGCAAAACACAACTACCAACATCCCCACACTTAAATGTTTGCTTGTCCTCGAGCGAACCAAACAGCAACACATAACATAACAAGCACATAATGCAATAATGCGATAATGGCTCTAATCTTTATGAAATAAATCTAATCTTAGACACAACTATTCAAATTATGGCAAATCATTAACGAGAAAAATAGGTAGTTTAGGGCTTAGGCTTAATATACAACTAAATCAAGACCTAGATGTTAACTTAATTACCCTTTTCAATTGTACACACACATTTATAATTTTTCGATCCCTTAAGCTTTTGTAATCATTCCTAAGTATAAATCCATGAAAATTCAAGCTTATTACAAGTCCAGTAGGTTTTTAATTAAGTTAACACACAAAATTTTTTTTTAGGGAACTAGCCTTTTACTGGGAGGCAAACATTTGTGGTGAATGTCGATCCGGCTACTCGACTAATTCATTTATTAAGAACTTTGTTGAAACCTCATTATAGCCTTTTTACCTGAAGGCACACATTTGTGATGCGTGTCGATCTAGTTACTCAACTATATCATGTTTTCAACTGGCTGCTAGCTCTATTCATAACCTGAGGGTTAGTAGAATAATGATTATTATAGTGTTTTTTTTAATGTATTACCTGCCTTATTGTTTTTTTCTTTTTATTTCCATGAAAAATACTAGTCAAGCTACCTAGGCTAAAAGGCTTCAAATTATAAATGAATGCGATAATCTAAAGGGTGCTAAATTTACACCAAGTCCTAATTAGGCTGTATATTTATCCAAGGCCCTAATGTACTAATTTCTCAGGCTAATGACCATTCACAACCCAATAGGCTATGTCCAAAGTTAAAATTTTTTCACTCAATCTAAGCCATTGACACATTCACATAATTCACAATGCACCCTAATGTTATCATGCAAAATCACGTCCAAAAGAGAACACAGAATCCCTCCCCACACTTAAACAACACATTGTCCTCAATGTGAGATAGGAACCCATAGAAAATAACACGTAACCAATTGTAAAGACACGAATTGAAGTAACAACAAACAATTAAAGGTGAAAAAATAAAAAAGTAAAAATAAAAATAAAATAAAATAAAATAAAAATAAAAAGATTATAAATACAGAATAAAATCAAAAACCAAATAAAACTAAAATAGATTAAGTCAAATTTGGATCCTACAGGGATGGAGGTGGTGATGGTGTAGGAGGTGATGGTGTAAGAGGTGGCACTGGAATCCCTTAAGCCTCAAAATACCAATGTAGTCGTCAGATCTCTCCACTTTGGCGTTGTTGCATACGTACCACTTCCTTAAGCGTTCTATTGGTTTCAAATGTGGCATCCAAAACCTTTTTCTGGCATTGGTCTTGTTCTTCATCGTCATCAGATTCTTCACTTGTCGAGCCGGGCCCAGCCTGCTAAGGTGACATAGAGCTCAAACTCCTTGACTTACCCTAGTCTAGACATGTGTCTTTTCATGACTATCTCACTATTCCATATTAGTAGAGTGGATAATTTTCGCTCGAATAAGTGATGGTGATCAAGAAATTTTGGCGGGTGAACTACTAATCGACTTCGATCGACTCCAAAATATTAGGAAATGGTAGAGACAATGTACCCCATTTCCAAATGGTTACTCCACTTTTGTGGAGTTATAGCAAGAGCATTGAGCACATGTGTAGATGTGCATACCGATATACTATGGTCCATGCACCACGGTATGAAAAGTTCCTTGGTCGAACGCTTATTGGTCTTTTATTTATCAAAGACTAGTTGACATATGAACTTGTGCAGCAACAAGTGTTCATGAGACCGAATAATGTTGTTATGGGAATTTTTAGCGTAAAAATGCTCAATTACGATAAGTTCTTGCCAATATTGGGAGGCACAAAAATCATCATGTTGGTAGACAATAGTGGATTCGAGGAATCTATATATATCGCACATGATCTCTATAGTTAGCTCATATGCTCGCCCCCCCTTCCCCCAATCTAAACCATAATTCCTTAATGTTCTTAGGGTTTAAGGTCAAAGTTGTGAAGAATTCTAAAGTAAGCTCTTCATAAACTGGAAATTGAAGCCTAATAAATTTGCCCCACTGAATCCTCTCAACTAGGTTCTCTACCTGCTCACGTACTTCAATCCTATCTAATGTATCAAAATCAAAATATTTGGGCCCAACAATTTTCCTAGAATGAAGAGAACATAAACAAGTACCTTCATCCTTAGTGTAAATCGGGAATGGAGCTCCAAAGTCTATTGCTCGGTTCCTCCTCCCCCATCCCGCTACTTGTTGAGCTCCATGCGGCTCTCGTCATGCAGTTTGCTTGATCTGAGGCATGATTGGGTTGAGTGTGGGAAAAGAATTAGGTTTGAAAATTTTTAGAGAGATATTAGAACGTTGGAAACTAGAATTCTAGAGAGATAAAATGAAAATGAAAGTGAACGTAAAAGTTAAGTGAGAATTGAATATATAGGTGGTAAAAAGGGTAAAATGGTAAGAGTTTCACTTTAAATTCGTGTCTTCCACCTTTAACACACAGATCATGGCCTGCTAAGCCACGATTGTGACTTGATAGGCCATGATCGTGTCCGATGCTTGACTCTAACACTTAAGTCCTTCTTTTCTAATTCTTTCTCCTTCCCGTCACTCTAGGTGCTTACGTAATCTCCCCTTATGATCCTATTCCTCTTTTTGCTTTTATTTTTCTAATGCCAAAAACAAAGCTAACTACTAAATTCAATTATTTGATCAATAACTACTTCCCATGGGTTTCCTCCCATGCAGCACTTCTGTTTACACCGGTAGCTTGACACTCCTTTTATGCTCACGGTGGTTAGAATAAATGGTCAGATGGTAGCCCCGCCAGTACTCTCAAAGTCTGAACCTTCACTACCATGTGGCAATATCTACCGTCCTTCACATTTTCCTTAACTCGCCTCCTCCTTCACGAGTGCTTCTTCTAGAAAGCATTTACAGGATCCTCGATGTCTTCCCATTCTCCTCAAGCTTCGGGTTGATTGCAATCTATAGGAGTTGAAGGAGTTCTGTACTCTTTAACTGCCACCTTGAAGGTTGGTTGCTCCCTTCCTACTCGCAGCATTAGTTTGCCCTCATCTACATCAATTAAGGCACGCACAATGGCTAAAAATGGTCGTCCCAGAATAACTGGGGTATGATCATCCTCCTTGACATCTAGAACATAGAAATCCATAGGAAAAATGAGTTTGCCAACTTTTACTAGCACATCTGGTAAAATTCCTACTAGTCTATGCGTAGTCCTATCAACCGTCCTAATTACAAACTTAATGGGCACTAACCCTAGTAATCCTAATTTGAAGCTAAGAGTATAGGGAATCATATTTATACTTGCACCTTGGTCCACAAATGCCCTCTCTATGATCATCTTATTGATACTATAGGGAATGACAAAGTCCTCGGATCATCCTTCTTCACTATGCTAGGACTGTCTTCCAGCATTGCTCCTCTCCTTTTTATGTGATAGACTCTTGGAGATTTAGTTTAGCTTGTATTCATTCTATCACTTCTTCAACCTTTTTAGGCTCAATTTCTTGCAACTTTTCTGCTTCCCTTCTAGCATATAATTCCTTCTTCTCAAAAAATTGGTGCGGAAATATCTGTCTAGTCATTTGCACCGATTTCCTTACATTCTCACTTGGAAGGTCTCTTTTAACCAATTAAACTTCTTCTTCCTCTTTGAGCTCTTCTTCCTAGTTTTGGCTTATAACTATAATACACTCCATTGGATTTGACTCGGTGTTGCTAAGAAGAGTCCCAGCATTTCGAGTTAACATTGCTTCTGTAAGCTGCCCCACTTAGACTTCCAAATTATAGATGGACAAAGCCTGATTTTTTGTGACTTGCTCAAATTTATTTTCGAGCCTCTTGTATGCTTCCTTCATTCCTGCTATCTTGTCCAAAATTTTGTCCAATTTCAACTCCATCGAGCTTATCTTATCCTGTTGGAAGTTCGATTGGCCTTGGGGTCTGAACTGTCCTCCATTATTGTTGTTCGACTAGGAGAAGTTTGGCTGATTCTTCCATCCAAGGTTATAGGTGTTGGGGTAAGGATCATTACCTCCTGCACATCCGAATTGTGTACCCTTATCATTAACTTGCTTCAGTTTATCTTCTCTCATTAGGTAGTAGTCCACCGTATCATAATCCACTTGGCCGCATAACTCACACTTCATTTTTCATGGCCTTTACTTGACCCAAAGATGACGCTTCATATTACTAACTTGTCACATAACATTATTGATCTTAGCTTGCATTTCTGTCATTTGATCGACTGCAACAACTCCCTTCTGCTCCTTAAAGTTAGTAGGTTGCCTACTATGTTCATTGTTTAGTAGGTGCCTATTACGTTCACTGTTTAGTAGGTGCCTATTACATTCACTGGCTCATAAACAACTATTGTTGGCCATCTCCTCTATCAGCTCCTAAGCTTCATCGACCATCTTTCTCATTAACGATCTTCTCGATGTCACTTCAATGGTGCCTCTAGTAGGTGGGTTAACTCCATTATAAAATGTCTACAACAAGAATTCCTTGGGTAAATTATGATGTGGGCATATCCTCTGCAGGTCCTTGTAACTCTCTCACGCTTCATAAATAGACTCCCTGTCTCCTTATTGGAAATTTGTAATTTCCTTTATTATCTTGGCGGTCTTCGTCAATAGGAAGTATTTATCTAAGAAGGCACGCACCAGTTGTTCCTATGTTGTAATGTTAGAGGCACTTAGTGAATGATACCAAGCCTCAGAGAAAGGAAATAGCCTAATTCTCATCGCATCTTTCAACATCTGGTGTTAAATTGAAAGTATCACAACTCTCAAGAAAACTCACAATGTGAGTGTTCGGGTCTTTGTTTGTGAGTCTATAGAATTGGACATTCTACTGAAGCATGTTCAGGAGGGCGAGTTTAATTTCAAAGGAGACCACTTGAATAGGTGGTCTAGCCACTCCTTGGTTCACTGGATTGAACCCTGGTCTCATAAAATCTATAAGTGTCCTCTATTGCTGCCTTCTAGGGTTACTTCTTGATCCATGTTTCTTTGGAACTCCTCGACCATTTGTAACTCCTCAAGCTTTTCTTCTTCTTCTCGTCAAGCTTTCCTAAGGGTTCATTCTAAATATGTGATATCTAAATCTAAGGTCTTCACTATGCGACTCAAACCACCCCTCGTGACTCTTATGTTCATGCAAGAGCACGATTCCTATGTAAAACTAACGAAAAATGAAACAAAGATTAAAACTATCCTAATGCCTTAAACTATAGAACCAAATTTCCTTTCCTAGCAATGGTGCCACATATTTGTTCGCTCAAGGTTACATGCTCTAAGTTTTACTATTTATAACCTTGGTAATTACCACAAGCGCACGGGTCATTTGTGTAGTACCTAAGGTGTCGATCCCAAGAGGAAGGGAACTAATCCTAAAATCTCAATCAACTAAGTTTACAATACCTAATTACTTAACTAAGCAGAAAATAAATTAATCAAAAATCAAATACGAGAAATTAAAGCACACAAACAGTAAACAAACAACTCACAACCAACCTGAAATTAACCAAGAAATTACCAAGAAAGAGAAAGGAGATTTAATTCGAAATTTAACAAAACCTACCAACTATATAACTACCAAATTGACTAAAACTTCTTACATGCATTAGGCTAAAACTAAATTTGTAATAAAAACAGAAAATGACATTCAATTGCATTTTCCTTTGATAGAAACATAACAGAAGACCTTATAAACATTTCTATGAAAGAACATCAGAAAAAAAAAATTTTAGAAATATCACGAGATTTTCAAAATTCGCAAATGCATTAAGTTTTCCATAAATTCCCAGAAACCAACATATAAACAGTCTAGTTATCAATTTGAAATAAAATAGAAAATGACATTAAATTGTAATTTCCTTCGACAAAAACATGATACAACATCTTATAAACATTTCTATGGAGGAAAATTAGAAAAAAATTCTACAATTTACATGAAATATTCCAAATCAATATGCATGTCAGTCACAACCCAGCAAACACTTTGCACATGTTCAATACATCATCTAATACATGAATAAACTTGCTCTAATACCACTATTTATGTAACACACCACCCTCTTGTGACCCGTACCTGACATTCTGTGTGATGTCCGAGAACTTGCCCCATGAAGGTGGCATGCTAAAGCACTCATTCATTCAAAAATCGATATAAATTTTGAAACTACAATAAACATATGTGGAAATAATAACCAATTCAGGCCCACTTTTATTGATAAACATTTTCAATCAAACAATACAATCAGTAGAATTTCAATAGCCAAATTGGGGCCCATTACAAATATAAAACACTTTAGTCATAATATCTTTACATTCCACCATAAAACACTTTAGTCATAATATCTTTACATTTCACCATAAAAACCATTGTATACTCATTATACAAAAATTTCAGAATACGTTATTTTACAAAAATCAAATAATACAAATTTATATAAAAAATAGGAAAACACTAATGCAAACAAGAACTGATTCCAACATCGATCCCTTACTTGTATGCTATAGGGATACTCCCGTTTGCCTAATGGAGTATTCTTCTGATCCTGAAAAATATTTGCAAATTTTGGGTCAGTTTTGCGAACTCAATGATTAACCAGCATCGATGGCTCACCCAGTCACATAACACATAAATCACATTCACAACATTTCACATTTCACATTTTACAATCAATACAATTTAATCATTCATATCATGCATATGCAGTATGTATAAGACCCACTTTCCATTTATTACTTTGTTGTGACCGAGTGCCTTTTTATCTAGCCCATATCCCTTAGTGGATACTGGGCTGTATCAGATGATGTCCCATATCCCTTAGTGGATATCGGGCACATTCACAACTGAGCCTGAGGCTCTTATTACAGTTTCTAAGCTTTAAGCTCTTTTTCACTTGTTGAGCTTTAAGCTCTAATCAGGGGCTTCTCTAGTCACAACCGCCATTATGTTTCATGCATTCATGAAATGAAATGTATCAATCACATTTGGATGATCCCGTCCAATCACATTACCATATCATCGGACATTAGCCCGGCATTCAACATTAAGTTGAGAATCACATTTTCTCTTACATGCAAATGCTCATTCAAAACACATTTATCAACACATTATGTACACTTAGTTCATCTCATTCACATACAAACAACACTTCAATATCTCAACCAAGCATCACAATCATCGGACCTACTGTCTAGAAACCAACACAATCAATCACATTCATATAGACATTCAGTAGTTAATAAATACCAAAATTCACACAAAGCAAATAATGAAATGAGACCATCTAGGTCTACTCACAGTATGCTCCAGATTAGCAATTGCTTCTAAAATCTGGAAATGTCTGAATGTGTAAATTTATCCTGCATATCAAAATTATGCAATACACACATTGCACATACATTAATAATTGCACAATTAAATATTCTTTTATGCACAATGAGTATGTGGAATATGTATAATACATGCTCAATGACAATCTCAGGTATATTATCAAATTTCACATTTAATCAACATCTCATTTTATAACTCAATTACTTGTCATTTCACTTTTAGCATTATTGCTCTTCATAGTATCCAACTCTCAGTTCTTCTTATAACATTTCCAAAATTCCAAACTTTCAGGTCAATTTTCCATGATCACTTTAACAAGAAAATGCAGTAATTTAACAACACTTTCTGCTAGAAAATTGTTCTCCTATCTCTTAAGTTTCTAATGACACCAAAATCATTTAATTAAGTTCAGCACTCCAAAAGTTATACTCCAACCACTTTCATACTGTTCTTATTCTAAGATAGTGCCCTGCACTCATCTTCCATCCAAAAATTGAAATTCTTAAAATCTGATTCAGAATTTTATTTCTCCATATTATTTGTATCCCTATGTCTATAGTTTACTCCAGATCAAAAATCATCCCAATTGGATAACTACAGGTCAAGATATCATCAAAATACCAAAGCATGTTTTGAAATGGAAAGTTCAATGCGACCAACTTTTCCAGGGAGGAAAAGTTCACGTGAAATCTTAAAAGTTGGCCGTGGAAAACTCCTGAGTTGGCCATGGCAAACTTCATCCTTCAATTTGGCTGCAGCAAACCAAGGAGAGTTGGCCACGGCGAACTTGGACAGAGCATATGCAGAACATGTTTCATTTTCTAGCTTTTCCTAACATCTATACTTCAAACCTCCATAACTTTTGATCCAGAACTCCAAAAATTACAAATTTTATATCAACGGAAAGCTAAAAGAAGGATTTACAATTCTTAAGACTACTTTTTTAAAATCCATCTAGATAAGTATAGTAAATTCACGGAAGTTTCAGATCAAAATTTTAACTCTCTTACTATTCCTTCCCAAAAATTCTCAGACTTCATTTCAATTTTTTTGAGACTATTAACAATAGAATTAAAATTTGGTGTCCTCATAAAAATTATATCCATATATCTCTAGTTTAATCTAAATCAAGAACCATATCAATTGAACAACTCTAGAAGAAGTTATGGCTAAAACACTTAAGCATATGCAGTGAACATTTTCCAGATTTTCAAACTTCCAACATTTACCTCTAACTCATCTTATACCTAGATTATCTCTTCCATTTCATTTCCTCATCATCCTCTACCCAATTCAACTCAATAAATCACTCAAAAAAAACATATTTTCCATCACCCACGACACATACATAAACATTGCATAACTAAGTCATCAAATCTCAATTTACTCATCATTCTAGCACAATTTAACCATACCTTGACATTTAAAGCATAACTTACTTGGTGTAGCTCCAAACTCTTCAAAGCCTCAATCAATCCTAACTCCCAATCATCCCACGTTCTTCATCTTTCAAGGTGGTAGGATTGGTTTTTGTGAGAAGTGAAAGAGAGAGCAAGATGAAAGTAACAAATGGAAGGAGAGAGCAAGATGTAACTTGGATGAAGGTTGGTGAAGCAAAATCATGGAAAGAAGAAGAAGAATGAAGAAGATGATGAGAGTTACGAAAATAAGAAGGAAAAAGCAAGGATGAAAAGCAACTAAGTGGTCTCCAAGCTAAAAGAGTCGTGAGTTTTAAGACATAGCTAGGCAAGTGATATTTTCACTTGCCACATGTCATTTCCTCATAGGTTCACTTAGGTTCTTTCATTCAATTTGTTCAATCAACTCCAATTTTTACTCCAATTGTCTCTAAATTTCAATGAAATAGGTCATTAAATCCCAAAGTCACTTGTAAAAATTTCTACTGTCATTTGACACTTATTTCTACTACTATTCATCAATTGTTTTGCCACTTGGCATTTTTCCTAGTCCAAAAATACCCTTATATTTCAGAAAATTCCCAAATTTTCTACAAAAATTCTAGTTCACTACTTATACATTCCCACTCAATTTTTAAGACACAAAATCATAATTCACATCATATTCACATTAAAACAATCATTTATACCCGAAAAATGTCAATTGAGTGCATGAACAATTATTTTAATGTGTGCAATAATCAAATTCACATGTGTGCATATGCTAACATTATGCATGAGCATGAAATGCATTTTCTAATCTCTCAATTTTATTTCTCATTTACGGTATTCCCGACTCTAACCCTTAATATGGGAATGGGATGTTACAGTTTGATTTGCCATGATGTATGAATCACATGCATGAGATTGTAGCAGAAGTGCCGCAATCTTGATTTCGTCCATGTAACAACCCAAAAAAGCTAGAAT
The DNA here is from genome assembly GCA_027563915.1 of Erythroxylum rotundifolium. Taxonomy (NCBI): domain Eukaryota; kingdom Viridiplantae; phylum Streptophyta; class Magnoliopsida; order Malpighiales; family Erythroxylaceae; genus Erythroxylum; species Erythroxylum rotundifolium. The sequence goes on along the minus strand of JAOSBO010192138.1, from coordinate 705 downwards.
CACATATGCATGTATGGATATGTAAAAGAAAATGAAATATAAAACTTTTTACCTTTTGTTTCTCCTCCTTTCTAGTTTCTTCTCCTAGTTTAGGTTGTTGCAAACACCAAACCCTTCCTTAAGCATCCAAGAATACGCAAATATGAAGAAGAAAAAATGTGTAAGTGTGATTTGAGCACCAAACTAGATGAGTTCAAGTAGATGCTCAAAATGAAAAGAAAGATGAAGACTCTTGTTACATGCACTTTGATTCATGCAACTATTGCATAAATTGCATGAACAAGACTCAAAACAACTATCTCTTACTCTAGAACTCTTCTAAACCCCTTATCCTCTCACTTAATTATGTAAGAAATAGTTAGACTTTTTGTACATAAGTGAAGAACTCACTTATATACCTAAGTCATGCATTTGGTCATGATCATGGCCTATATAAAAAATAGTCTCACCTTCGGTCATGATAGTGGCCTACTTAAAACCATCCATTCACATATGTTTTTTCATCTGATCTTTTATGCATGTGACCCTTAAGTTCTCGGTTATTTTGGGCACTTGAATTAACTCTTAATTCAAGCAAATCAAGAAGGATTTTATGGTGCCAATTTACAAGAATGTAAGTGGATTAATACATGAACTCTTTGATAGTTAATTATCCAACTTACGTACTAATTAGTGCATCATAACCTAGTCAAAGTAAAATAACTA
>JAOSBO010192100.1:8950-20527 GCA_027563915.1 Erythroxylum rotundifolium | reverse complement strand
AGTTTTAATTAATATATCAAATAATTTTGGCTTACCTTATATTTGAATTAATGAAATTTTCAAGTTTTTTAATACTGCAATTATTTTTATTATTAATTAAATTTTGATTAATTAAAATTTAATTACTTTTATTTTAATATTAATTAAAGTTGAAATTAATTGAATAATGAATTACAATTAATAACAATTATTAATAATTAAAGTAATTCAAATAACATTTTTATTTAATAGTTAACAGACGGCAAGCACAAATGCTAGGTTAAAAACTGAGGGCATTTTGGACATTTCACATACCAGGTAAGTTTCTGTCTCCGTCCCCGCGTCCCTGTGCCATAGTCACGAGAAAGATAGGTTTTTCATGTCTCTGTCTCCGGAGTCGGGACAAATTTCGGGGGAGACAGCAACCAAACAGCGAGGGAGGCGGGACTTTTGTGTCCCTGTCATCTGTCCCCACTCATGGGGACAACAACCAAACACTGCGTAAGTGGGAGAATGAGTATGTTGCTGCACCTTCCATGGGCAAAACAGCCCGTTGGCACTGTCGCTAGGCACTCTTGTGGGAAAAATAGCCCACTGGGCACCATCGGTGAGAAAAACAACACCTTCGTGCAAGTTCGATAGGCAAAACAACACGTCAGCACGATCGCTAGGCACCTTTGGTGGGAAAAACAACACATTGGTGCACCTTCGGTTGGGAAAACCACTCCTTGGTGCGCCTTCGGTGGGAAAAATGGCCGGTTGGCAGGGTCATTAGGCACCTTCGATGGGAAAAACATCCCATTGGGTACCTTTGATGGGCAAAACAACCCATCGACACGGTCACTAGGCATTTGATGGAAAAATAGCCCATTGGGCACCTTCGATGAGAAAAACAACACCTTCAGGGACCTTCGGTGGGCAAAATAGCGCATCGATACGGTTGCTAGGCACTTTTTATGGGCATCTTTGATGGGAAAGATAGCACCTTGGTGCATCTTTGGTGGGCAAAATAGCCTACCGACAAGGTTGCTAGGCACCTTCGATGGGAGAATGAGCACATTGCTACACCTTCAGAGGGAAAAACAGCCGGTTGGCACTGTCGCTAGGCACTTTTTGTGGGAAAAACAGTCCTTTGGGCACCATTAGTGAGAAAAACAGCACCTTCGTGCACATTTGATAGCCAAACAGCATGCTAGCACAATCGCTAGGTACCTTTGGAAAACAGCACCTTTGTGCACGTTCGATAGCCAAAACAAAACGCTGGCACGATCGCTAGGCACCTTTGGTGGGAGAAATAGCCCATTCGCACGGATGCTAAGCACCTTTGGTGGGAAAAACAGCACGTTGATGCACCTTCGATGGGCAAAACAACCCGTTGGCACTGTCGCTAGCCAACTTCTGTGGGAAAAACAGTAACTTGGTGCACCTTCGGTGTGAAAAACAACCTATTGGCACAGTCGCTAGGCACTAGTGGTGGGAAAAACAGCATGTTAGGCACCTTGGGTGGGAAAAACAACACCTTCAATGGACAAAACAACTTGTTATCACGATCGCTACATAGCTTCGGTGGGAAAAATAGCACCTTGGTGCACCTTTGGTAGGCAAAATAGTCCGTTAGAATGATCACTGGGCACCTTCAATGGGAAAGATAGCACATTGGTGCACCTTTTGTGGGCAAAGCAGTGCATCAGCACAGTCTCTAGGCATCTTCGGTGGGAAAAACAGTGCACCTTCGGTGGGCAAAACAGCCCGTCGGCACGGTCATTAGGCAACTTCGGTGGGAAAAATAACACCTTAGTGCACCATCGGTAGGAAAAATAGCCCATTGGCAGGGTCGATGGCACCTTCGTGGGAAAAACAACCCGTTAGGCACCTTTGGTGAGAAAATCAAAACCTTGGTGCACCTTCGGTGAGAAAAGGAGAACCTTGGCGATCTTCGGTGGGAAAAATAGCACTTTGGGTGGGCAAAATAGCCCATCGGCACAGTTCTAGGCACCTTCGGTAGGAAAAATAACACGTTGGTACACCTCTGGTGGCCAAAACAACTCATTGGCACAATCGCTAGGCAACTTCAAAGGGAAATATAACATCTTGGTGCACCTTCGGTGGGAAAAACTGCCCATTAGCACGGTCACTAGGCATCTTCGGTGGGATAAACAACCCGTCAGGAACCTTTGGTGGGAAAAACAACCTGTTGGGCAACTTCGATGGGAAAATAAGCACCTTGGTGTACCTTCGGTGAACAAAATAGTGCGTCAGCAAGGTTGCTGGGCACCTTCAGTGGGAGAAAAAGCACGTTGGTGCACCTTTGGTGGGAAAAACAGCCTATCGGGACAATCACTAGGCACCTTTTCTAAGAAAAACAGCACCTTGGTGCACCTTTGGTGGGAAAAATAGTCCATCGGCACGATCACTAGGCACCTAGGAAAAACGGCACGTTGGCAAAGTCGCTAGGCACCTTTGGTGGGAAAAAAAGCCCGTTGGGTACCTTGGTGCTCCTTCGGCAAGCAAAATAGCCCGTCAGCAACGTTGTTAGGCATCTTCGATTGGAGAAGGTGCACGATGGTGCACCTTAGGTGGGCAAAATAGTCTGTCAACAAGGCCGCTAGGCACCTTCTGTGGGAAAAACAATACTTTGTTGGACCTTTTGTGGGGAAAATAGTCCGTTGGCACGTCATTAAGCACCTTTTGTGGGGAAAATAGCTTGTTGGGCACCTTCAGTGAGAAAAACAACACCTTAGTATACCTTTGGTGGGCAAAATAACAAGTTGTTACAGTCGCTAGGCACCTTCAGTGGGAAAAATAGCCCGTTGGCACGAACGCTACACACCTTTGGCGGGAAAAACAACACATTGGAGCACCTTAGGTCAGCAAAACAACCCATTGGTAGGGTCGCTAGGCACCTTTGGTGGGAAAAACAACACGTTGGTTCATCTTTGGTAGGAAAAATAGCCCATTGGCATGGTTGCTATCCAATTTCGATGGGAAAAGCAGCACCTTGGTACACTTTCGGTGGGAAAAACAACCCATTGGCACGGTCACCAGGCACCTTCGGTGGGAAAAACAGCACGTTGGGCATCTTCGATGGGAAAAACAGCATGCTGGAGCACCATTGGTGGGATAAAAAGCCTATTGGCACGGTCGCTAGGATACTTCGACTGGAAAAAAAACACCTATGTGCACCTTCGGTGGGAAAAAGAGCTTATTGGCACGGTCGCTATGTAGTTTCGGTGGAAAAACAGCCCGTTGGCACCTTTGGTGGGAAAAATAGCACCTTGGTGTACCTTCAGTAGGCAAAATAGCCCGTCGGCAAGGTTGCTAGGCACATTCAGTGGGGGAAAGAGTGCATTGCCGCACCTTCGGTGGGCAAAACATCTTATCGGGAAGATCATTAGGCACTTTTTATGGGAAAAATAACTGCTGGGAACCTTCGATGATAAAAAAGCACCTTTGTGCACCTTCGATGGGCAAAACAGCACATCAACACGATGCTAGGCACCTTCGGTGGGAAAAACAGCCCGTTAGCATGGAAGCTAGGCACCTTTGTTAGGAAAAACAGAACATTGGTACGGTCACTAGGCAACTTCCGTGGGGAAAACAGAACCTTAGTGCACCTTTGGTGGGAAGAACAGCCATTGGCATAGTCCCTAGGCATCTTTGGTGGGAAAAACAACACATTTGGTAGGCAAAACAACTTGTTGGCATAGTCGCTAGGCATCTACGGTGGGAAAAACAACATCTTGGTGCACCTTAGATGGCAAAAAGAGCACGTTGGTGCACCTTTGATCGACAAAACATCCCGTCGGCACGGTCACTAGGCACCTTTGGTGAGAAAAATATAACCTTGGTGCAACTTCGGTGAGAAAAATATAACCTTGGTGCAACTTCGGTGAGAAAAACAGAACCTTGGTGATCTACGGTGGGAAAAACAACACCTTTGGTGGGCAAAACAGCCCATCGACATAGTCCCTAGGCACCTTTGGCAGGGAAAACAACACCTTTGGTGGGCAAAACGGCTCATTGGCATAGTCCCTAGGAATCTTCAGTAGCAGAAACAACACCTTGCTGCACCTTTGGTGGGATAAACAGCCCGTTGGGCACCTTCGGTGGGAAAAATAGCAACTTAATGCACCTTTGATGGGCAAAATAGCCCGTTGGCAAGTTGCTAGGCATCTTAAGTGGGAGAAACCGCACCTTGGTGCACCTTTGGTGGGAAAACAAATAGTTTGCACTTTCACTAGGCACCTTTAGTTGGAAAAACAGCCCATTAGGCACCTTTGAAGGGCAAAATAACACCTTGGGTGGGCAAAACAGCTTGTCGGCACAGTCGCTAGGCACCTTCGGTGGGAAAAACAACATGTTGGGCACCTTGGGTAGGAAAAACAGCAGCTTCAGTAGGCAAAATAACCCATTGGCAAGGTTGCTAGCCTCCTTTAGTGGGAGAAAGAGCACGTTGGTGCACCTTTGCTAGGAAAAATAGTCCGTCGGAATGGTCTTTTGGCACTTTTTGTGGGAAAAATAGCTTGTTGGGCAAAACAGCACATCGATATGGTCGCTAGGCACCTTCAGTGGGAAAAATAGTTCGTTGGCGCGATCGCCACGTACCTTTGGTGGGAAAAAGAGCACGTTGGGCACCTTCGATAGGAAAATCAACACGTTGGTACACCATGGTAGGGCAAAACAGCCCATTAGTGCAATTGTTAGGATACTTCGATGGGAAAAACAACACCTTGGTGCACCTTCGGTAGGTAAAATAGCCTGTCGACAAGATTGCTAGGCACCTTGGGTGGCAGAAAAGCACGTTGCTACACCTTCAGTAGGAAAAACAGCCCGTTGGCACGGTCACTAGGTACCTTTTATAAGAGAAACAGTCCTTTGGGCACCTTCGGTGAGAAAAACAGTACCTTCGTGCACGTGCGATGGGTAAAACAACACGTCGGCATGATTGCTAGGCACCTTTAGTGGGAAAAACAACCCATTGGCACTGACGCTAGGCACCTTTGATGGGAAAAACAACACGTTGGTGCAACTTTGGTGGGCAAAATAGCCCGTTGGCATGAATGCTAGGAAACTTTTGTGGGAAAAATAGCAACTTAGTGCACCTTCCGTGGGAGAAACAACCCATTGTGACGGTCGCTAGGGACTTTTGGTGGGAAAAACAACACGTTTGGCCCCTTCGGTGGGCAAAACAGCCTGTCGATACGTTCGCTAGGCAACTTTGGTTGGAAAAATAACACTTTGATGCACCTTAGGTGGGCAAAAGACCTAGTCGGTGCGGTCACCACACAGCTTAGGTGGGAAAAACAAGTGCACCTTTATTGGGAAAAACAACCCATCGGCAAGGTCGCTAGGCAACTTTAGTGGGAAAATTAGCGTATTAGGCACCTTTGGTGGTAAAAAACAACACCTTGGTGTACCTTCGATGGGCAAAACTATCCGTCAACACAGACGTTGTGCACCTTCGGTGGGAAAAATAGATGTTGATGCACCTTCGGTAGTCAAAGTAGCCCATCAGCACAGTCGGTAGGCACCTTTTGTGGGAAAAACTGCCCATTGGCACAGTTGCTAGGCACCTTCGGTGGGAGAAACCATGCTTTGGGCACCTTCAGTGGGAAAAACAACACTTTGGGTACCTTCGGTATGTAAAATAGCCCGTCGGTAGGGTTGCTAGGCACCTTCGATGGGGGAAAGTGCACGTTGGTGCACCTTCGGTCGATAAAACAACCTGTCGGCACGATTGCTATATACCTTTGGTGAGAAAACAGAACCTTGGTGCACCTTCGCTGAGAAAAACAGAACCTTGGTGACCTTCGGTGGGAAAAATAGCACCTTTGGTGGGCAAAACAGCCCATCGACACAATCCCTAGGCATCTTTGGTGAGAAAAACAACATGTTGGTGAACCTTCAGTGGGCAAAATAGCTCATTAGCACGGTTCCGAAGCAACTTCGGTAGAAGAAACAACACCTTAGTTTACCTTTAGTAGGCAAAACAACCAGTTGGCACTATCACTAGGCACCTTCGGTGAGAAAAACAGCCCCTTGGGCACCTTTGGTGGGAAAAACAGCAACTTATTGCACCTTCAGTGGGCAAAATAGCCCATTGGCAAGGTTGCTAGGCACCTTCGGTGGGAAAAACAGCACGTTAGCACGATCACGAGGCAACTTCGGTGGAAAAAACAGCACCTTGGTGCACCTTCGATGGGATAAATAGCCCGTTGGCACAATCGCCAGGTACCTTCGGTGGGAAAAACAGCACGTTGGGTGACTTCGGTGGGAAAAATAGCATGTTGGTGTACCTTCAGTAGGCAAAGTAGCCCATCGGCACAACCACTAGGCACGTTCAGTGGGAAAAACAGCAACTTGAGGAGCTTTTGGTGGGAAAAACAGCCCATTGGGCAACTTTGGTGGGAAAAATAACCCGTCGACACGTTCATTACGTAACATCAGTAGGAAAAATAACACCTTGGTGCACCTTTGATGGGCAAAATAAACCATCGGCACAGTTGCTAGACACCTTCGGTGGGAAAAATATCACGTTGTATGCCTTTGATAGGCAAAATAGCTCGTCGGAACAGTCACTAGGCAAGATCGGTGGGAAAAATAGCACCTTGGTGCACCATCAGTGGGAAAAATTGCCCATCGGCACAGTTGCTAGGCACCTTCGGTGGGAAAAATCACATGTTGGGCACATTCAGTGGGAAAAATAGCACTTTGATGCACCTTCGGTGTGTAAAATAAACCGTCGGGAGGGTTGCTGGCCACTTTTGGTTATAAAAAGTGCACGTTGGTGCACCGTCGGTCAGCACGATTGCTAGGTGCCTTTGGTGAGAAAACAGAACCTTGGTGCACCTTTGATGAGAAAAATAGAACCTTGGTGACCTTTGGTGGGAAAAACAACACCTTTGGTAGGCAAAACAACCCATCGGTACAATCCCTAGGCACCTTCGGTAGGAAAATAGCACGTTGGTGCACCTTCGGTGGGTAAAAAAGCTCATCGGGACAGTTCCTAGGCAACTTCGGTGGAAGAAACAGCACCTTGGTGTATCTTTAGTGGGCAAAACAGCCCGTTGGCATGATCACTACGTACCTTCGGTGGGAAAACAACCCCTTGGGCACCTTCGGTGGGAAAAACAACAACTTGTTTCACCTTCGGTGGGAAAAATAGCCCATTAGCAAGGTCGCTAGGCACCTTCGGTGGGAAAAAGAACACGTTAGTGCACCTTTGGTGGGAAAAATAGCCCATTAGCACTATCACAAGGCAACTTCGGTAGGAAAAACAGCACCTTAGTGCAACTTCGATAGGAAAAATAACCCATTAGCAAGATTGCTAGGCAACTTCAGTGAGAGAAACCGCACCTTAGTGCACCTTTGGTGGGAAGACAACTAGTTTGCACGGTCGCTAGACACCTTCAGTGGGAAAAACAGCACCTTTGCTGGGAAAAATAGCCTTTCAGCACGATCGCTAGGCACCTTCGGTGGGAAAAATAGCACAATGGGCATTTTGGGTGGGAAAATTACCCTGTTGGTTGGCACAATAGCCTATCGGCACAGTTGCTAGGCATCTTTAGTGTGAAAAACAGCACGTTGGTATTTTTGGTGAGCAAAACAGCTCGTTGATAGGGTCGCGAGGAACCTTTGGCAGGAAAAATGACATGTTGGAACACCTTCGGTGGCCAAAACAGCCCGTTGGCCCGGTCATCAGGCACCTTTGATAGGAAAAATAGCACCTTGGTGCACCTCCGTGGGAGAAAGGGAACATTGGTGCACCTTTGGTTGACAAAATAGCCCATCGGCACAATAACTAGGCACCTTTGGTGAGAAAAACAAAACCTTGGTGTACCTTCGGTAAGAAAAACAAAACCTTGGTGACCTTCGGTGGGAAAAACAGCACCTTTGGCAGGCAAAATAGCCCATGGGAACAGTCCCTAGGCACCTTTGGTGGGAAAAACAGCATGTTGGTGAACCTTTGGTGGGCAAAACAGCTCATCGGCAGGGTCCCTAGGCAACTTCAGTGGGAGAAGCAGCACCTTGGTGCGTCTTCTATGGGAAAAACAACTCGTTGGGCACCTTCAGTGGGAAAAACAACAACCGTGGTGCACCGATGGTGGGCAAAATAGCCCATTAGCAAGGTTGCTAGGCACCTTTAGTGGAAGAAACCGCACCTTAGTCCACCTTTGGTGGGAAAACAACTAGTTTGCACGGTTGCTAGGGACCTTCAGTGGCAAAAACAGCCTATTGGGCACCCTTGGTGGGAAAAACGGCACCTTCGCTGGGTAAAATAGCCCATTGGCATGATCGCTAGGCACCTTCGGTGGGAAAAATAGGACGATGGGCTTCTTGGGTGGGAAAAATAGGACGATGGGCTTCTTGGGTGGGAAAAACAACACCTTCGATGGGCACAACAGCCTATCGGCACAGTTGCTAGACAACTTCAGTGGGAAAAACAACACTTTGGTGCACCTTAGCTAGACAAAAGAGCTAGCCAATACGATCGTTATGTAGCTTTGGTGGGAAAAACAGCACCTTGGTGCGTCATTGGCAAGAAAAACAACCCATTGTAACTGTTGTTAGGCACTTTTGGTGGAAAAAAACGCATGTTGGGCACCTTCAGTGGGAAAAACAGCACTTTGGTGCACCTTAAGTGGGCAAAATAGCCTATTAGCAAGGTTGCTAGGTACCTTCAGTGGGAGAAAGAGCACGTTGGGGAACCTTCGAATGACAAAATAGCCCGTTGGCACAGTCGCTAGGTACCTTTGATGAGAAAAACAGAACCTTGGTGACATTCGGTTGGAAAAACAACACCTTTGGTGGGCAAAACAGTCCATTGACAGAGTCCCTAGGCACCTTCGGTAGGAAAAATAGTACGTTGGTGCATCTTCGATGAGTTAAATAGCCCATCGACAAGGTTGCTAGGCTCCTTCAGTGGCAGAAAGAGTACGTTGGTGCACCTTCGGTAGGAAAACCAACCCGTCGGAATGGTCGCTAGGCATTTTTGGCGGAAAAATAGCCCGTTGGGCACCTTCGATGAGAAAAAAAGCTCCTTTAGTAGGCAAAACAACACGCTGGCATGGTGGCTAGGCACCTTCAATGGGAAAAACAGCCTATTGACACGGATGCTAGGCACGTTTTGTGGGAAAAACAACACATTGGAGCATCTTAGGTGGGCAAACACAACCCGTTGACAGGGTCGCTAGGCATCTTTTGTAGGAGAAACAACACGTTAGTGAACCTTTGGTGGGAAAAACAGCCCATTGGCATGGTTGCTAGACAACTTCGGTGGGAAAAATAGCTCGTTGGCATGGTTGCAGACACGTTTGGTGGGAAAAACAACACATTGGGTGCCTTCGGTGGGAAAAACAGCACGTTGGTGCACCATCGATGGGCAAAAGAGCCCATTGTCACAGTTGCTAGGACAGTTCGGTAGGAAAAACAACACCTTAGTGCACATTCGATGGGAAAAAAATAGCCCATCAGCACGGTGGCTAGGTACCTTTGGTGGGAAAAAATAGCACGTTGGTTCACCTTTCGTGGCCGAAATAGCCCATTGATAAAGTTGCTAGACACCTTCAGTAGGAGAAAGAGAACATTGCCGCACTTTTGGTGGGTAAAACGGCCTGTCGACAGGGTTGCTAGGCACTTTTGTGGGAAACACAGCCTGTTGAGCACCTTCAGTGAGAAAAACAGCACCTTCAAGCACCTTCGTTCGGTAAAACAACACATCGACACGATCGCTAGGCACCTACGGTAGGAAAAACAGCCTGTTCACACAGACTCTTGGCAACTTTGGTGGGAAAAACAACACATTCGTGCACCTTATGTGAGCAAAACAGCACGTTGACATAGTCCTTAGGTAACTTCCATGGGAAAAATAGCAACTTGGTGCACCTTTGGTGGGAAAAATAGCCCATTGGCTCGGTCACTAGGCAACTCAGGTGGGAGAAACAGCCCGTTGGGTACCTTTGGTGGGAAAAACAGCCTATTGGGTACCTTTCGTGGGAAAACAGGACCTTTGGTGGGAAAAACAGCCTATTGGCACGGTTTCTAGGCAACTTTGGTGGGAAAAACAGCACCTTGGTGCACCTTAGGTGGGCAAAAGATCCTGTCAGCAAAAGATCCTGTCAGCAAGGACGCTACACAACTTCGGTGGGAACAACAATATCTTGGTGCACCTTTAGTAGGAAAAATAGCCCTTTGGGCACCTTTGGTGGGAAAATCGACACCTTGGTGCACCTTCGTTGGGTAAAATAGCCCCTCAGCAAGGTTATTAGGCAACTTCAATGGGAGAAACAGCACCTTGATGCACCTTTGGTGGGAAAAGTAGTCAGTCCGCATGGATGCTAGGCACCTTTGGTAGGAGAAGGAGCACGTTGGTGCACCTTTGATGGGTAAAACAGCCTATCGGTATGGTCGCAAGGCATGTTCAGTTGGAAAAAAAGCACCTTGGTTCACCTTCGGTGGGTCAAACAGCTTGTCCATGTGGTCGCTAGGCACCTACGATGGGAAAAACAGCCTGTTGGACACCTTTGGTGCAAAAAACAACACCTTGTTGCACCTTCGGTGGCCAAAAAAGCCCGTCGGCATAAATGCTAGGGAAAAACAACACGTTGGTGCACCTTCGGAAGGCAAAGCAGCCCTTTAGCACGATCGCTAGACACCGTCGGAGGGAAAAACGACACCTTAGTGCACCATCGGTGGCCAAAACAACCCGTTGGAAGGCTCGCTGTGCACCTTCAGTAGGAAAAAGAACAAGTTGGTGCACCTTTGGTAGGCAAAGCAGCACATCGGCACGGTTGCTAGGCAACTTCGATGCGAAAAAGAGCACCTTGGTGTACCTTCGGCGGGCAAAACAACTGGTCGACACGGTCGCTAGGAAACTTCGATGGGTAAAACAACAACTTGGTGCACCTTCGTTAGGAAAAACAGCCCGTTGGCAAGGTCGCTAGGGGCCTTTGGCGGGAAAAACTACCTATTGGTCTCCTTCGGTGGGAAAAACAGCACATTGGTGCGGCTTCAGTGGGCAAAAGAGCTCGTTGGGACGGTCGCTAGGCACCTTCAGTGGGAAAAACGGCCCGTTGGGTGCCTTCAGTAGAAAAATTAACACCTTGGTGCACTTTCGGTGGGCAAAATAGCACATCGGCTTGGTTACTAGACAAATTTGGGGCACAAAACAGCCTGTTGGCACAAACGCTAGGATAATTCAGTGAGAAAAACATCACCGTGGTGCACCTTCGGTGGGGAGAATAGCCCGTCGGCAAGCCTGCTAGGCACCTTCGATGGGAGAAAGAGCCACTTGGTGCCCATTTAGTGGGGAAAACAGCCCGTCGGCATGGATGTTAGGATACTTCAATGCAAAAAACAACAACTTGGTGCACCTTTGGTAGGAAAAATAGCCTATTGGTATGGCCGCTAGGCACTTTCGGTGGAAAAAACAGCCCGTTGGGCAATTTCGGTGGGAAAAATAGCCCATCGGAAAGGTTTCTAGGCAACTTCGGTGGGAGAAACAAAACGTTGGTGCAACTTGAATGGGCAAAACAGCCCTTCGACACGGTCGCTAAAAACCTTCAGTGGGAAAAACAACATCTTGTTGCATCTTCGGTG
>JAOSBO010192077.1:0-20542 GCA_027563915.1 Erythroxylum rotundifolium | reverse complement strand
TTTGTATTTCTTTTTAAAATCGTTAATATAAATATAACAATATTTTATTATTAATAACAATTACATATTAAGATAAAAATATATTTTTATTATTAAATATTAAATATTAACATAGAAATTATATTTTATTATTGATAATAATTATTTTTTTAATTTGATATTTTGATATAATTATTATTTATTATTAGTTAAAATTATAATATTCTTGTTGTTCTTAATTTTATATTTCTGTGATGATAACATAGTCTTTTTCATATTATTGTGGTTATTATTTATATGTGAAATATGTGACAATAATATTTAGAAAAATAAATAATTTTTTGTTATTTTAAATTTATATTATTATGATTTTTTGAGATAATCTTGGTTTAAATTATATAGTATAATACTGAAGAATTATTTTCCAATTTTTAAAAAATTTAAGAACTATTTATAAATTTAAAAAATCCTAAAATAGTACTCAATATTAATTAATATTAATATAGTATTGTACCAAAATCTAATCCGGTACACAATTCATGACATTAGTTCATGTTTTAGCCATTGCACAATAGTCAATTATGGCTCTGATACCTAAAAAAAGAACCTATTTATAGATGCATTTTCCCTGGTGGAAACCTATGAAACCATCAAGAACGATCAAATATTTACAGTCTACATTTTTCCTTAACACCAGTGGGAGAATAAAACAATATAGTCAAGCTAAAATTTGCTTGGCCTACTTTTCCTTCTATCTTTTTGCCTTTAGATTGAGAAAGATGCAGTGTAGTAAGCCGGGTAGCGTGCTATATACAAAGCACAATAAGCCAGAAGAGAAAGCAAAATATAGGAAATTGAGGACATTAGTCACAGGAGGCCTTGGGAAGGGTATAAAATAAGTACGTATGGTTGTTTGTGTTTAAGATATGCCAACAAGAAAATGTCCAATAAGCAAGGCATCAACAAAAGCAATTTTCATTTCAGTTGACTAGAACAAAGAAATTTCCTCACGTCAACAACACTTGTTAGGGATCAGATCTCTTGTTTCGATTGTGGTGTTTCTATCATGTTCTATTAAATCTTATACACACATTTACATGGACCTCATATAAATGTAAGAATAAGATTTAACAGTGAAAAAGAAGACTTGCAGAAGCTACTGAAAAGAAGACCTGCAAAGGCTCCTCATGCATGCATATCTCATGCATGCACGTACACGCATGACAAAGGGAATGCACCTCTTTGAATTATTCTTTCTGTAGGTAATTAATCTTTCTGTAAGTTGTTATATAGCGTGTAGCCCACCATAGCTCAAGCTATAATAGCTTAATAGATTCTTGTTATTATGCAGTACACAACTTTATTTTTTGTTTTATTCTTTGCCACTCATGTAAAGACAAGTGTGGCATATTCATTGGTTGTATTCCTTTATAAATAAAGTGTTGTAACCTCAGCTAGATATGCTGAGATTTGTCCAGCCATAATCTCTCCAAAGTTTTTTCTTGGTATCAGAGCGAGCCTACAAAATGTCTAGCAGCTACAGCAACACCTTTAACATTGAGGGCAGCAAAACCAATGAGAATCACACAACAAGCACAATCAAGACGCTGCTATCTTCTGGTGGATCGATGAACTCCTATTCGATGACAAAACTTAACCATGACAACGGTCTACTGTGGAAGAATATAGTTCATCCCATAATCAAAGGCAATAAACTGGAAGGTTTTCTGATAGGAGCAAAAGTGCCGCCACCTGAGTTCAGTGAGAAGAAGGATGAAGAAACAAACAATGTTTAGGTAACTATAAATCCCGAATATGATGACTGGTAAACACAAGATCAATTGCTGTTAGGTTGGTTATTTAACACAGTTGAGCCCACAATAGTGTCTAAACTGATGGGCTGTGATACATCTAAAAAGTTGTGGAGTGTTATAAACAAATTGATTGGTGTTAAAACTCAATCTAATGTGATTTTCTACAAGCGTGAATTTGCAAAAGGGGCATGAAAATGGAGGATTATTTGAAAATCATGAAAGGAATTGTAGATAATTTAGTTTTAGCTGGGCACTCGGTCACTCAAAAAGATCTGACTACACAAATTTTGGCTGGTTTGGACTCTCAGGAGTACAACCTACTTGTTTGTCAAATCACAGAAAAGGATGAAATTACCTGGATTGAGCTACAATCAAAACTACTCAGTTATAAACAAAGAATGGAGCAACTCAATGTTGGCATAGCAGCTGTCAATCTCGACCATCTTGTTGCTCATTTCAGTCAAATCTTCAATAGAAGTCAACCACAACACTTCTTTGAAGGTAGATGAGGAAGTAACTACAGAGGAGGTAGAGTAACTAGAGGAAGAGGAAACAAACAAGGTCGAAATTGACCTCTATGTCAGGTCTATGGTCAACTTGACCACACTGCTGTTATGTGCTTCTACATATTTGATAAGAGCTATATGGGATCTTCCACGGAAAATCACAAAAACCAAAATCAGCAAGCTACATTTCTTGCTTCACTTGACAATCTGCTTGATAATGCCTAGTACCTAGATAATGGTACTACCAGTCATGTTACTTGTAATGTGCAAAACTTGTAAAGCAAACAAGAATTTAATGGTAAAGAGACATTAACTATTGGAAATGGTGAGCAACTTCTTATTCATCATATTGGTTCTGCTAAAATCTCTAGTGATATGCATACGCCTATCTCACTTAAACAAGTATTACATGTTCCTACTATTAAGAAAAATCTTGTGAGTGTTTCAAAACTTATTAACTCAAATAATGTTGCTACTGAATTTAACTCATCTGGGTTTTTTGTGAAGGACCCACTCTCGGGCAAGGTTCTACTGGAAGGGAAGTGCATGGACAGTCTAAATCAGATTAAACATCCTCAACTATCAACCCTCAAACACACTCCTTACCAAGCCTTTATTTTAAATTCCATTGTTCTTCCTAAAAGTGCACAACCACTAAGTGTTTGACACAAATGCCTAGGACATCCATCATTCAGAACACTGGCTAAGATACATAATGCCTGTAATCTGAAAACTTCTATGAATGAAAATGCATATTTCTGTGATGAATGTCAATTAAGCAAATCTCATTCTCTTCCTTATACCCGTTCTTGTTCTTAGGCCAAACACCCTCTTGACTTGATCCACACTGATGTATAGGGACCATCTCCTGTACTCTCACTACATGGTTATAGATATTACATCCTTTTTGTGGATGATTGCACTAGATGTACATGGTTATATCCTTTAAAACAAAAGTTGAGGTTTTCTCAAGCAGACATGGGAGGTGAGTTCCTAGGCCTAGCTAAATTCCTTCAGGAGCAAGGCATTAGAATACAATACTCATTCCCATGCACTTCACCTCAAAATGGTAGGGCTGAATGCAAACACAGACATGAGGCTGAAATAGGTCTAGCCATCCTAGCTCACTATAAAGTACCTTTTCAATATTGGCTTAAAGCTTTTACAATTGCTGTTTTCCTAATCAATCTCATGCCGACACATGTTTTAAATGATAAGTCCCCTTTAGAAAACCTAGCACACAAGAAAACTTAAATGTTTAGTTGTCCTGTTTTCCCTACTTAAGGCCCTATCAGTCTCGAAAATTCCAATATCATTCTGCAAAGTGTGTATTTCTGGGCTATATTGGTCTCCACAAAGGTTATAAGTGCCCTAGCCAAACTAGCAGAGTTTATATCTTAAGGGATGTAATCTTCAATGAAAATGAGTTCCCCTTTCATAATCAGTTTCTCAACACTACTCATTTTCAACCCTCTACCATAGTCACTCTTCCATTTTGGCTCAATTCTCTTACAATCCTT
Organism: Erythroxylum rotundifolium; assembly: GCA_027563915.1. Lineage (NCBI taxonomy): Eukaryota > Viridiplantae > Streptophyta > Magnoliopsida > Malpighiales > Erythroxylaceae > Erythroxylum > Erythroxylum rotundifolium. The sequence goes on along the minus strand of JAOSBO010192077.1, from coordinate 16,723 downwards.
AACCACTCTAATAAAGGTCCTTCTTGTACTTCACTTCCTGCAAATCCAGTTGTTGAGATGGAGTGCAACACCCAACATCCTTGTGAATGCAGTTCTATAGCTCCAAAAATTAAGGTATGTAATTCCTTTGAACACTCACAGGATCAATCAATTGAAGGGGACAGTTTAATTTAAAATCTCAAAAGCTACTTACAATGGTTCTGAACGTCCGATAGACTATGCTAATCAGCAAATGACCAATATCCATCAACAAAATTCACATAGAATGATAACTAGAAGCATAGCAGGTGTGTTTAAACCAAAGCATCACTCTAATTACCAATCCTATCTAACAACATATTATGGTCATATGACAATACCTACAAAACCAGTCATAGTTCAAGAGGCTCTAAGCTTAAAATAGTGGGAAGGTAGCTAAGGTGAATGAATTTGAAGCTCATAAAAAGAACAACACTTGGTCTCTAGCTCCTTACAGACCTAACATGAATGTAGTGTGTAATAAATGGACCTTTAAGGTATAGAAAAATGTAGATGGGAGCTTTCAAAAATGTAAAGCTGGACTAGTAGCAAAGGGCTTCCATTGGAGTGCTAGAATAGACTATGGAGAAACCTTAAGTCCTATTATCAAACCATCAACAATCAGAATCATTCTCTTAATTGCTGCAATAGAAAGGTGGATGGTAAGGCAAATTGATGTCAATAATGCTTTCTTAAATGGTGACTTGCAGGAATTGGTATTTATGTAGCAACCTAAAGGCTTCACAGATAGAATGAAGATTAATCATGTTTACAGGCTCCACAAAGCTCTATATGGACTGAAGCAGGCTCCTTGAGCCCGGTATGACAAATTGAAAATGACATTGCTCAGCTAGGGGTTCATAAATTTAAGGAGTGACGCCTCCTTATTCATTATAAGACACAGGAATGAAATCATATTTGTGTTGGTGTATGTCGATGACTTGATACTCACTGGAAACAATCCAGTTACAATCCGAAAATTTATACAAAAGTTAAATCAATTGTTTGCTTCGAAGGATCTAGGGGACCTCCATTTGTTTATGGGAATTGAAGTAACTAGGGACAACAGTGGATTCTATTTAACTTAAACAAAGTATATAGAAGAGATCCTTCAAAGAGCTGGAATGGAAAACTCTAAGATGTGCCCAACACCACCTTGAACCTCACGCAACTTACCAGCGATGGAGAATTACTTAAAGACCCAACATCCTAGAGAGCACTCATCGGTGCTGTACAGTATCTGATATAGACCAGACCAGATTTAGCCTTTGCAGTTAACAGACTTAACCAATTCCTACAAAATCCTACCACTGCTCATATGCATTCTGGAAAAAGAATTCTCAAGTACCTAAACGGGACCAAATACTATGGTCTTCATCTTTAATCGTGTGAAACCTACAATCTTACAGGTTTCTCTGATGCTGATTGGGCATGTAATAAAGATGATAGACGTTCTATAGCAAGACAATATGTTTTCTTTAGCTCAAATCTGGTGGCATGGAGCTCTAAGAAGAAACATGTCATTGCAAGGTCCAGTGTAGAATCAGAGTATAGATCTCTGGCTCAAGTATCTTGTGAAATCTCATGGTTGGAGTCCCTTCTAAAGGAGTTGCATTTTCCTATCCATGAAACTTCAGCTACTTGGTATGATAACATAAGTGCAAGTCAGCTTGCATGTAATCCTATCTACCATACAAGAATGAAACATATTGAGGTGGATGTACATTTTGTTCGAGACAAAGTTCTTGATAAGAAACTTGAAGTGCGATATGTTCCTTCAGTTGAGCAAATAGCAAATTGTCTCACCAAAGTGCAAGTTGGTACTCAACTTCATCGATTAAGGGACACACTCAAAGTGGTTCGGAGGCTATTACCACTTTCGAGTTTGAAGGGGGATGAAAAGAAGACCTGCAGAAGCTATTGAAAAGAAGACCTGCAGAAGCTCCTCATGCATGCATATCTCACGTATGCACATACACGCATGACAAAGGAAATGCACCTCTCTGAATTATTCTTTTTGTAGGTAATTATTCTTTCTATAGGTTGTTACATAGCATGTGGCCCACTGTAGCTCAAGCTATAAAAGCTTAACAGATTCTTGTTATTGTGCAGTACATAACTTTATTATTATTTTATTATTTGTCATTCATGTAAAGACAAGTGCAACATATTCATTGGTTGTATTCCTTTATAAATAAAGTGTTGTACCTTCAACCAGATATGCTGAGACTTGTCCAGCTATAATCTCTCTAAAGTCTTTTCTAACGGAATATGGTTGGAATAGAGTAATTGAAACAGAAGATTTGACATAACTGAAACAAAGGATTTGATGTACCTGTTAACAATGTGCATTCATAGGTAAAAAGCTCATCGTTATTGAGGATGCTTCTGAATTGGATTGGTTTAGAATCCAACTCTCGTGGATTATACTAGAAACTTTCCTTTTAATTATCTATATGATATTTTGTTAAACCTTAATCTATATATGTAAAATTCTTAATCTATAAATATAAAATTTAATTGATTTAATTTAAAACTATAATTTATATATGTTGCTATCATATAAGAATCTAATGGAATACAAACAAAGAACGATCGAAAAAATAAAACATAATTTAACTAAGTTCAATTTAATTATAAAATTTTAAAAATTATCTTGTTAAAACCTAATTGATATTTAATTAAAATCAATTACAATTCTAATTAAAATTTAATGATAACTAAATTAATTTATTAAATTGTTCAAATCATGTTATAAATATATGTAGACTATAGATGAGTTAACACTTTTGACATACTCCTCTTTATATTAGAACCTTCTAAACTTTTTCATATAGATATTATTAGAGGTTGAATATTTGTACAGTTATGATATCTTTTACATTAACTTGTAAATTCGAAAGGAGATGTAGAAAAGAAAATCAAACTTCATAATAAAGTAAAACCTTTTTATTCATGGTTATTGTATTTAAATAAGTATATTATACAATTAAAATAATCTAAGCCTTTAGAAAATTATGAAAATTTTTGTTTATTATATTGGGGACATGATATGATCACGTGCTAATTTAACAATAGTAATATCAAAGTGACCTCTAATTCTTTAATACGGTTAGGTATAAAAAATCCTATCGGACCTCAAATTTATACTAAAATACAAGTGTGGTAATATTTATTAGTATTTAAAACAACTATAATATTTTGATATTCCCACATGTTCAACTACAAATCGACAAACCTTTTCAACTTTTTGCCTATAATACTTTCCATTTTGTGTTTCTCGAGCTAGTCATTCACACACTCCTTGCCTCATGTATGTTCAACTAATATATGTTATCCAGTGAAATCCTTACTTAAACTCATCTATTGAAACCATCGTTTTATATTGTTTTTTGATACTTGACAATGCTGAGTGGTGGGAGAAGGCATTCTATACTTCCATTCCCAAAGAATACCAGGAAACCAGATTATTTGGTGAAATTTTTTTTGATGACCACAACAATAGCCCATGACTATTTCATTTCTCAACTCCCTGTTGGTGTTTTGGTTGCTCCAAAACTTAGTTAATTCATGTATCTGTTACCTATATAAGTCATATGTTTTTCTGCTATTAAGTTATGCATTTTTGGGGCCCCTCATAATGACCGCAACGTCCATCATTATTTTTATTACACTTTATTATACCTAAAACGTCCATCGTTATTAACCAAATGTCCATCATTGTTTTATTATACTTTATTATCCAATAATTACCCAGTAACGTTATATGTTTATGCCCATTATTATTATTAACTTTCTTTTATTTTGTCTATATATATGTATCTCCTTAGAAAGAAAAATGATTGCTCTACTTTTTCATGTCTCCCACGTTTTTTCATTCCTTCTTCTAACGCAAGTATCTCCTTCTTCTACAGGTAGCTGCTTCATGTCTATATATTCTGTAATAATTATCGCATAAATGTATGCTACATTCTACATTTTTCTACTTTTCTGCTTCATTCATGGAGATAGTTCCTACTTTGCCCTTTAGAGTGCACCAAAGCTGGTAGGGAAGGTGTTTATCCTGGGGTCAGATCCCATTGTCCTGCTACACCCTAGAGGGTGAATTTCTGAGATGGAGCATGGATTTTCATGAAACCTTACATTTTCAAATAAGTTTTTCTGATTTAATTATTTATGCTATTTTACTAACAATCTAAGTTAGAAAATTATTGCCTTGCTATTGTTATTCAAAAAAAATTATTGAAATGCTACTGCTTGTTGGAAATTGTTACATTTTTATACTATTTATCGACAATTCTTTTGGATGTGCTGCTGCATGTTTATTTTAGAATATTGTTTTGTTCTTACTGCTAATTGAGTATTTCGTGTGAGACATATCTATTATTGGATTCAATATGTCATCTACGAATGAGATCAATATAGGTTCTACACTTACTCTTCCCTACATAAGTTCTGCCCCTATCACCGTAGCCTAGAGGTAATCATACCTGACCTAACCAGATTAGCGCCTCTAGATGGGAAAATTTTAAATGATGGTTTAAAAAAATTCTATTTTACTTTCAACAATATGGAATCGATTATGTACTGTTTTAAGAAATTCCTAGTGACAGTACTGACGATAAGACATCCAATGATAACTATACCGTCAAGAGAGTGTTGCTCAACTATATGATTAACCCATTATTTGATATCTACTGCAAGTAAGAGGTTGCTAAGGAATTTGGGATATTTTAGAAGTGAAATATGGGACGGATTGTAACATCCCATTACCTATGGGAAGGACAGAATAGTAAATAGGAGTGTTCAGTGAGAGGCAAGAGATGCATTTTTATGTTCATATATAATGTGACATGCTCATACAAGTGAATAGTGATATTTTTCTGCACATGAAATTTATTGTACATGCATTCATGAATAATTCAAGGTACAATTGGATTAAATTGTGATTCTTGAAAATTTGTGAATTTTAGTGATTTATGAATGTTTCTATATTGAAAATATTATTGGTTAGAAGAATTGTAAGAACTATGAATTTTGGTGGACTTAGGATTTGATTTGGAATTTATAAAGTATTACGGGAAATAGGAAAAGAGAAGAATAGAAATCAAATGAAGATTTGGAGATAGTTGGATTGTAAAGATGAGAGTTAGAGGGAGTTAGTTCAAAAGAAACTAAGTCCAAACCTAGACCTTATGAAAGTGAAAAGTGTAAAGTTGCTATTATTATGCGTCAGAAGTAAGGTTGAGCAATTCAAGAGTTAAAAAGGGGGGGTTGGTACTTTTTCCTATGTTCTTTCCTTGTTATCATTTTCTCCAAAATTTCTTCCCATACACAAAGTTTTCGAGCAAACTCCTTCTGAGAGTTAACTTTGATTCTTCTTATCCCTCACCATTTCCTTTACTCTTAAAGTGTTTCTTCTACCTTAAGAAAAACCAGAAATTGGTTAGTGTTTTCAAAGGAGTACGTGACTTTGCATGCAATAAAGGCTTTGGGGATAGTCGAAGATCTTGGAGTGTTTCAATAAGAAGGTAGTGAATAAATTCTTTAGGATTAGAGATTTGAAATAAATTTGATGAGTTACTGTCATCTGCATGAATATAGCATTTTATATAATTGTATTCTTGAACACCGTGTTAGAGGGATGAAGATTTGGAGATATAATGTTATTTAGGTTTTGATGGATTATTAGTGATCGGGTGTTGTGAAATGGTTCTTGGAGTTGAAATAGAGATAAAATGGTGTATAAGATTATTGTAGGGAGTTAAATATGGAAAGGTGATATGCTCTGGTTCTTTACTGAGCATGTATGAAAACTTAGAGATATTCAAGAAAAAGGTTTTTGAGTGAGGTGTTTACACTTATTGTCTATGTTTTACTTTTACTGTCTACCTTGACTTCTATCATCTATGTTTGACTTTTACCATCTACTTTGACCTCTATCATCTATGTTTGACTTTTACCGTCTACTTTGACGTCTATCATCTATGTTTGACTTCTACCATCTGCTTTGACTTCTATCGTCTGCCTTTGAGATTCCCTCTGCCTTTAGACACTTCGTATGTCTTTTGGCACATAATTTATGTTTGGAATATTCGTCTGCTTCTGCTTTATCTACCTTCTACTTATAGGACCAAATAATATCAATTGCATTCTATGGTTTAACGTGAATAGTAGATTTAAAAGTCAAAGTTTGGAGAAATCTGAAATGGCTCATTAGGTTATAAAATTTGATTCAAATGGTTTGTTGAGGTTTAAACCCTACTAACAATGCTAATTAAGTGAGGTTCGATATTTAACTAGGGTTTTGATAACCTTGATGGAAGGATATCTAGGATTGTCATAAACATGCATAGTACCAGACTCATTGCATACATATGCATTGTTAAACAATGATAATTGTGCAAAATGTGATATATGTGTGTATTATTTTGAAATAGAGGATCAGTTAGAACGTCAACTTCCAGATGTTGTCGGCACTTCCAGGCATTAGCTTCGGGAGTAACTTGTGAGTAACCTAGATGGTTTTTCTCAATTATTGTTTGCTTAATTTATGTTATGAATGATAATGATTATGTTGATTATGGATTCCAGACAGAAGGTCCGATGAAAAGGAATGGGGACTGAGATATTTGAAGTGCTACTTGCATGTGAATGTGACGACCTATATGCTATATAATATGACTCTTTGGGTTACATGCTTTTCATTTCATGAATGCACAATCACAATGTGTTTCTTAACTTAAATGTGAAGGCCGGACTAAGGTCCGATGATATGGGAAGGTGAGTGGATGAAAATATGCACATATGAGTGATGCAATTCATTTCATGAATGCATGAAATATAATGAAGTTGTGACCAAAGTAGCCACTGATCAGAGCTTAAAGCTCAACGTATGAAAAAGAGCCTAGAACTCAAAAGTGATTTAGAGCCTCAGGCTCAACGTTTAATGAGCCCTATATGGGAAAGTTATTAATGATTCCTTTAAGGGACAGTTTAGGTACTCGGTCACAGCAAAATAACAAATGGAAAGTGGGTCTATGTGCACTGCATATGCACAATTGAATGATTAAATTGTATTGAATGTGAAGTGTGAAATGTGTAACACTGTGATTTATATGTTATGTGATATAATGTGATGCATAAATTGAGTGAACCATTGATGATGGTTACCTCATTGAGTTCGCAAAACTCACCAAAATTGCAACGTTGACATTTTAGGACCGAGAGATGATTTTAGCTACTGAGAGGCTCTACCTACTGTGTGGATAGTGTTTTGGAAAGTGAAGTCATGGCTCAAAGGTCGATCAGTTGGGACTTTTGGACAGATTAGATAGATTTGTATATTTTCCTCATTATGTAGTATTATTGTATTAGGTTTTGATGATGTATATATGGAATTGATGAAAGTCACAATGTGAACAATCGAGTTTTTATGAAATGAAATGAGGAAAAAGTTTGTTTTAAAATATTGTGGTTTTCAATATGATGTTTTATAATGAATAATGATATGATGCCATGTAAAGTTAATTTAGTGATCAAACATAGCGTGCTCTCATCGTAGGATATGTATCAGAATGACCTCCGGGCATCTCGGCATGTACCCTTCGGTAAGGGGGCGCTACACTAATGATGCTGGTGCTAAGAAATATGCAGTTGCTAGGTGGTTAACATTTACCGTTATTAATGATAAGCCCATTACGGAACAATTACATAAGTATAAAAACCTAGTTGCTGAAATCCTTACTTAGGGTATGAACATATGTGAATTGTTTCAATCTAATGCCCTTATTGAGAAACTACTTGTCTCATAGAATGAGTATAAAAGCTAGTTGAGGCATAAGAAGAAAGACATGAAGCTTTAGGAGTTGATAGGACATATAAATATTGAGGATGCCAACTGTACTCACCCTTTTCCCTACTATTAAGGCTAATGTGATAGAACATAGAAATGCAAGTAACTTCTAGAAGAATGGTGGACAAAACAAGTCCTTCAACAGCAACAAGCATGGTCAGTTTAAGCGTAAAAGAATTGATGGTGACTATTGGTGGTGCCATAAGCCAAGTCGTCCTGTAGCTTTTTTCCAAGCTAGAATCAACCATGAGAAGAAGGACCAATGACATAAACTACAATAGTTCAGGAAAGGAAACCAAACGGGATACCAACGGGGTAACCAGAAGAACTTTAGTAAGCCTCAAGCTAATATGTTCGAAGTTAGTGATGATGATGAGGAGATCATTGTTGTTGTGGTGTCCGAAGTAAACCTTGCTAGAAACTTGGTCAAGTGGATCGTTGACACAGGACCTACACGCCACATCTCCACCAATAAGGACCTATTCAAGGAGATGAATGAAGCTACTAAAGGTGAATTAATATACATAGACAACTCCAATAAAGTCCCTGTCTAAATAGTTGGGAAGGTCACTCTTAAACTCACTTCTAGAAAATTTTTAGTATTATAAAATGTTTTGTTTGTTCCTGATGTTCATAGAAACTTGATTTCTGGAGCATTAATTAATAATGCTGGTGTTAAACTTACTTGAATCTAATAAGCTAGCTCTTACTAAGAATGGGAACTTTGTTGGTAAAGGATTTTGTAATGGGGGTTTATCTGTACTTGATATTGAAATGAATGCATATACTTTTACTTACATTGTTGAGTCTTTAGAATTATGGCACTCTAAACTTAGGTACATGAATGTAAAGTCAATTAAGAGGATGCAAAGCTTAAACTTATTGCCTAACCAAATCAAAAATGAAATACAAAATCGTCAAATTTATGTTGAGGCTAAACACCCTAAGAAACCTTTTAAGTTAGTGTCTGAGAGAGAGAGAGTCACAATTGTTGAATTTGGTGCACACAGATTTAGGTGATTTTAATAATAGTGTGAGTAAAGGAGGTATGAGATGTTATATTACTTTTGTGGATAATTTTTCTAGATCTGCTAAGGTTTACTTATTGAAGAATAAAAGTAATCCAAAGGAAATGTTTATGAAATACAAAGTTTAGGTTAAGAAACCAATTGGAAAGGAAAATTAAGAGATCAAGGTCTAATCAATATGGTGTTTAACACACAACTACCATAGAGCATATGTTCAAACATTCAGAGGACATTCAAGATCATATTAAATGAAAATGGTATGTTAGAGCAATTACTACAACTTATCATGGCATTATATAGAATATAATTATTTTCAAAGATCAACTTTTCCCATTTCATTCGTAAATATAACTTACATTATAGCATTACACTTCATAATACATATATTCATATTACCAAAAACATTTAAGAGTTTACTGCTCTTTTACAAAATGTTCTACATGAAATGACAATCTAAACAAAAATGTTCTATCTAAACTCCTTAGTATCAGCTAACCAAACTTTTGAGCCATATTTGTTTCCAAAAACACAAGTACTATACTTCTACTCTATCACCTTAAAAGCTAGATCTTCCTTGCACCTGAAAATCAACTTTGCAATTTTGATGAATTTGCAAACTCAGTAAGTGAACCATCATCGACATGCTCACTCAAAAACATGAGGACAATTCATAATTCAAATCACAAGTAAATCATATCATCAAATCACAAGTAAATCATATCATCCAATATTGAATATTACGAATATGAAAGTGAGAGTTTAATACGAGTCATAATTGGTATTAACAAAATTGTTGGGGCAATTCAATAATTTTTGTTAATTGTGTTATGCATGCATAAAAATAAATTAATCATAGTCTAGAATGCTAAATGAATAAAGATGGAATGCAATTATATGGAATAAGAAAATGTGTGGCCAAATTATAATTAATGAAAATTGAACAGTAGGAACCAATGGGAAGTAGTCATTTGTCATTCTACACACCATAAGATTTACATATAAATATGAAGAGTATGAGATGAAGCCGACTCCTAACACTCAAAATTGAGCTCCTCTCTACATCAAAATTCACACTAAATTTGATCTGTAAAGGGGATTTTGAAAGAAACATAAGAAATTGGTGTATTTGAAGTCTAAGGTAAGTTAATTTCATGTATTGATATGAAAATTAACTCCTTCCTCACCTCCTATTCATCTAGGGTTTTGTTATGTGTATGTAATTTTTGAAGATGAGTTTTGAATGGGTGTGTTATTTGTATAAAAGGAGAAAATCAAAGGCAAAGGCAAATGGAAGCAAGTGGAGTGAAGAAAAGGGTTTTGATCACTCCTTTAAGAGGTATGGGAAATTTTTTATATGTTTGCTTGAATTTATGAGTGTGATGCAAAGGGAATTGGTAAAATAAGTGTTACATAGGCAAATGAGATTTTTTTTGTTAAATTGGATGTGTTTTTTGCTCTTGCATGATAATACCGAAGTCAGATGATTTGGAAAATGTACCTAGTTGAATGAATAGTTTCCACTAAATAGTATTAGGTAATTTGGTTATATCGTTGCTTGTAGACCTCTAAATTGGATAATTCCAATTGGAATTTAAACTATAGACATAGGCCTAAAACTTTCATTAAGGAATCAAAATTTTATTCTACCTCTAACATTTTTGAATTATGACTTGAAGTTGAGTTTTGGCTGTTTTCCCTGTTTTAGAACAGCCCGTAGTGTTTTGGGTATAACTTCGGAGATACTTAACCAAATTGCATGAAATTTATTTCATTAGAAATTTAAGACACGTATTAGCATTTTTTTATTAGACCACTTTGCCTAAAAACCCCATTTACTAGCATAAAATGGCCATACAAAACACACATGGAAACCTATTTTGAGAAAAGTTGGAAATTGGCTAAGCACAACTGCTAGTGTGAGGGCGTAGCCGTGCATAATACATTATACCAAAAAAAAAAGCCATTTATAGGCAAAGTGAAAGGTTAGACATGAAATGGGTACAACCATGCATCACCCCATTTTATCCCAAACATGAATTTTCCTCACCCACCTGCTACCAAACTTCATCTGAACCTTTTTGGATATCGATGAAACTTAGCAAATCCATTTATAAGGGTAATATCAAAATCATCATGTATGCAATTTGTATATAACTTAATGATTTCATTTATTTATTTTTGAAAAGGAATATGACCATAAAGCATATTAAATAAGATTGAGCATGATAAACGTTTTCAAATTATAATGCAAGCATAAGGGAATGAGTTTGTATGTTATGAATTTTTCACTCTATAATGTGATTATGAAATGTAATTATAATGCTCTGATGATTAGTTTTGACCTACCAAGTCTTAGTTGTAGGTAAATAGGCATGCTTAGAAGGGTCTGCAACTAGTTCTGTTTTGAGACATTAAGAGACTTAGGTCTCTTCTGTTTTAGAGACTTACGTCTCTTCTGTTTTAGAGTCTATTGCCTCTTTTATAGACACCAACCATAGGTATCTTATGATTTGTTCCCATTACCCAAGTTTGAAGAAATTAGCAGGCAATTCTGTATATGTTCTGAGATTTGTTCTGTCTTGATTCAAAGCTATATTCTGAATAATCTCTAAATGTCATATTCAAATATTGTTATGTGTATTAAGATATTTCATGAATTTTATTTTATAATGTATTTTCCATCACTTAAATATCATGAATTATTTGAATGTGAATGTTTGGTGACTATTGTGAGTAGCCTCCATCTTGCATCATTATTTGCTACTAAGCCATATTTTAGCACTGTGGTTTTTCCTCATGTAGGTTATAATAAATCAGGTGGTTGGGACATCCGCAAGAGCCAAAGAAGGACGTGTAACATTTTGAAAGATTTTGTATCTAAACATTATGTTGCAATCATAAATATTAAGAAGGAATTTTTTAGTAAATGCTTGTAAGTCTTACGAAGATTTCAACATGTAAATGGCCTGTAATAACCGTAACTTATGATGATATTTTCAATGTATAGGTATGTTATGTATAATTTGAGACTTGTATAAACCACTTTGAAATATATGTGTAAGTCTAATTGTGATGTATGTTTTTCCTATCTCTGGGAATTGTTGGATTATCTAGGCTATCCCCCTAGGGGGTATTAGTGTGTCACAATACACGTTGACTAAATTTTTCTATAATACAATTCTCTAACAAAAACTATGGTTGCTTGGGTGGAAATCTAATTTAATCATTAGTTTATGTATTTCTAATAATCTTAGTTGGCATAATTGATTGGAAATAAGTAAATGTGAAAATAAATTATTCAAAGAAAACTTCATAAGACCTTAATGTAGTAAAAAGAAAACACAATTTATAACTTATAATAGATCATGCTTCTTAAACAATAGAACAAGTTTTCATCATAGTATCTAGTCCATATTGATTTATGCCCTATAGAATCAGTTGGTTATAGTCTAGTTCCATAATTATCTAAAGTTGTTCTTTATCTTATACATATTTAAAAGTATTTGATAAATATCATGGATAAACATACATTGAAATGAAATTATGTTGAGATCAAAATTATGATATTCATAATGCATTTAAGTATTATCCCTAAAGTGTTCCAAGTCGTTATTCTATTGAGATTGGACGTTAATAAAGTATAAAAAACTAGCACACTTTATGTTTCTTCCTTATAAAGAAAGTAGACGATCTTGTAGACTAAAGTATGGAGATATCTGAACAAATATATGTGTGCTTATTAGAGAACAAGTTCAATGAACTGGTCCCATACGAGAATTCCATTTGGAATATTACTTAGATGTCTATGGAAATTTTCATTATGATGATTAGGTGATCCTTTAACTTGAGAACTTTAAAGTATCTCATATAGGGATTGTCATATTTTGATACTATTTATGACCTATTATAGTCAAAGGCAACCAGTCGATAGTTATTGGATATTGTATGGACTATATGGAGGTAAATAAATGATCAATATAGGATTTATTATCCTAAAGTAAGTAGAGAGAATATACTATTGCTCTTGATTAGTATTGACTCAGGAAATTCTTGGCCAAGCTAGAATGAGACTTTAAAAATAGTTTTCAAATGTCACTAATTAAATCAATTATTAATGGTGGAGAAAAAACATGATTGGACTTAAGTAGAGCAAACATCATTTCCGTGCTCTATGTCTAATCGGAATATTGTATGATGAAAGGAATAAATTTTACAAAAAAATCATTCACAAAAAGATTATCAAAATTAATTTGACATTCATAAACATTTAGGTACTCAAAATATGTTGTTAGTTAAAAATATTGATCTATACATATAAATTAAATAATTACAAAATTAAAGATAAGTTAAAAGTTTAATTTATGTAATCCTAATGATTTAGGGTTATAATTTATATCCATTTCTAATATATTTGGAACCTAATGGGTCACTCATAAAGAACAAGTTGAAGAGAATTCTAATTAAAGTTTAAGTGTGTACGAAGTCATAAAAATATAAAGAGTTTATGCATCTCTCGTTATTTCTCCTCTTGAAGAACAAATGAATAGGCTTTAGAGATACTTAATAAGAGATTCACAAGTAGGATGTTCCCTCTAACAATTAAAGAGGCATCATTATGGTCCATCTTCAATTGCATGAGCTTTCGATGTTGAAGCATCTCAGAAACAACCTTAAACAAGGCACAATTAATGCTTTAATCACATATTGGAGAAGAAGTCAAATTGTAATGCTTATCCCACAACTATTTAAATTTGGTGAAGTATGCAGTGATAGAAATGTTAGTTTGGTTTATTTGAGCTAGATCGCTTTTCATTTGGTAGATCCGAGGTCCATTGGTTTTACCAAATTGCTGCTGAAGCTCAGTTCAGATTTCACAACTGAATTACAATAAATGATGCTTCCATCTATTTCTTTGGTCACACAAACAAGCATATAATTGTCAATGCTCTAATACCATGATAGAAAACTTTGAAAAATGAACTAAAGCTCTAATGGAGTTCCAGTTGCAAGAGAGAGAAATAATTGTCTATGAAAGATTGAAGAGAGAAAATATCTGCACTGAACTAAAAATCCTCTCACTTGTTAAGTACAAACAATCGGAAAAGAATATATATATAAGACAAAACAGAAAACACAAGAAGAAAATAGAATTATCTAACTACCACAACAACCAATTAATTAATCAACCTGGAATTCTCATTGCGAATCCAAACTTAGTTTAGTTTTCACCTCAGTACTGCTCAGTGTCAATGAAGACAAAAAAAAGCTCAAAATTGTAGTCATTAATACAATCAAATCTCATCATCACCATGTGCTCAGTTTTTACTCTATAGATTAAGCATTTCCTTAACGTAATGCACAACTATTAATAAGTATCAAAATAAAGAAGGAACCATACAAGTCTGCTTGCAAAAGGGATCGATGGAAGAAGGAAAATTAACTTAACAGACACCAAAGAAAGTAAAAGCACAATTAGAATAATTCTGAAAGAACAATAGTGCTATTTAGATCTTTGATCCAAATCTGCTCTAAGAAGAAGATACAAATGTTAGTTTATGCCCTAGCAGCTAATCAATTGAATGCAAAATAAATGTATGACACTATTTTAAATTAATGAAAAAAATTTATTTATCTTTATGTATTAATTTAATTAATATTTTATGTTTTAATAATAAAGGTAAAATCTTTGGAATAATTACTGTGTAATTGAAATTATTATGAGATTCAATTTACACTTATGTATTATTCCTAAGTGCTCCTAGTTGTAGTTTCATCAAGATGGGATATTGTTAAAATGGTTAAACTTGCACACATTATGTTTCTTTCTTATAAAGAAAGTAATTGATCACATAAATTAAAGTATAGAGATACTTAAACTAATGTGTGGGTTATTATTAGAGAATAAATCACTGAACTGACTCGATTATGCGAATTTCGAATGGAATATTACTTATATTTCTATGGATTATCTTATAATGATGGTTGTATAATTGATCCTTGGACTTGGGATTTCCAAGGTATCTCATGTGGAAATTACTGTGTTTTGACGCTACTTATGAATCGTCCTAGAATAATTCAGTCGGTAGTAATCGGATACAATATGAACCATATGTAGATAGTTGAGTAAGTAAATATAGGAATCCTCACTCTAAAGTAACTAGAGAAATATTCTACTGTTCTTGATTAGTAATGATTTATGGAATTATTTGGCCAGAGTGAATTGACATTTAAAAAGGCATTTTCAAATTTCAATTAAAAATCAATCACTAATTAGCAAGAACGAACATGACTAAATGATAGGAGTAGACATTGTGTCCATACTCTATCTAGTTAGAATATTGAATGACAAAAGGACGAAATTATACTTCATAATCATGCATAGACAGGTTAAGTCAATCACTTTGACATTCTTGATATTTGGGTAATCATGACATGTTGCTAGACGTCAATGATGATTTAAGATTATGAATTATTTAACTAAAAAATTAAAGATAAATAAAAAAGTTTTAATTTATCTAATTCTAATTGTGAATTAGAATTGTAATTTATAATCATTAGTGAAACCCAATGAGTTACACATCAAAGAGCAATTTATGGAAGAAAAATCAATTTAATTTAGTTGAACTTAATTATAAAGCTCGAGAAACTTTAGGGATTAAATATAAGATATTTGATTTTATTAAAATTAAATTAATTGTAACTAGAATTTGATTTTAATTGTAATTAAAGAAATTAATTTTAATTAAAGCCCTTATTATTTTTCTATTTAAAAAGGGAATAACATTTTAAAAGCTTCTTCTTCCTCTCAAATCACTCTTGAGAATTACTCTGTAGATATCATTAGAGGTTAGACATTTAAACAGCTCGTGATTAATCAACCGGAAAAAGTTTTTAAAAAGTTTTTTTAACAGGAAGACAAACAAGGTACAATATCTGATTCATTCTTGTGTTTTACTCAAGTTTATTCAATTATCGGGATTTACTCAGAATTCGTGAAAATTTTGTTTTCTGTTGTGCCTGTGATTCAATCACGGTTGGATTCCAACACATCTGTAATTAAAATTAAATTTCTTTAATTATAATTAAAATCAAATTCTAATTATAATTAATTTAATTTTAATAAATCAAATATATCATATTTGATCCCAAAATTTCACAAACTTTATAGTTAAGTCCAACTTAATTAAATTGATTTTTCTTTCACAAATTGCTCTTTAATGTGTGACCCATTAGGTTTCTAATAAATTAGCAATGATTATAAATTACAATTATAATTCTCAATTAGAATTCGATAAATTAAAACTTCTTTTAATTTATCTTTAATTCTCTAATTAAACAATTCATAATCATAAATCATAAATCATGATTGATGTCTAGCAACATGTCATGATTACCCAAATATCAGGAATGTCAAAGTGATTGACTTAACCTGTCCATACATAGATATAATGTATAATTTAATCCTTTCGTCATTCAAGTAACCAAAAAAGTCGTGGTTTAAGTATTCACCACCTCGATCTGGTCTAAGTGTCTTAATACTTTTGCCAGTTTGTTTTTTTTTACCTCTAGTCTAAATTCTTTGAACTTTTCAAATGATTCAAACTTTTATGTCATCAAGTACACATAATTGAAGTAAATCACACGTTAATAAAGAACTTGTATATGATAAACTAGATACACAAGAAGGGAGGGGGGTTGAATGGTATATCCTTTTCGTGAATACAAATTAAAAAGAATAATATGAACTTCTTGAACTTGTTAAAAGAGTATTACAAAGTTTATACGAAAATTGTTACGAAATCAAATCACAAATTACTTCTAT
>JAOSBO010191996.1:0-20566 GCA_027563915.1 Erythroxylum rotundifolium | reverse complement strand
TTGATTGTGAATCATATGACACATGTGAATCTTGCTTATTAGGTAAGATGAAAAAATTACCCTTTAATAAGCAAGATGACAAAAATAACCTTTAATAAGCCAGATGACAAAATTACACTTTAAAGAAGGGGTTGAAGTTTCATGCTAAATTATGTTGGATTAAAAACAATTTAATTTCCACTAATTCTACATTGATGTTGGGGGTTAGAGGAAGGCCAAAGGGTGTAATAAACATTAATTTCGTGCAAGTGTTGTGTGCAAAAAAGAGAGCTTTTGGTGAAGCGTTCATCATCTTCTGTCACTCTCTATAAGCACTCTCTCAAAGAATACATCACAAAGTTAGCAAGTTGTGTGTGTTATAGCCATTCTTCCTAAGAGGTTTCAAGCTTAGCCTTTCGTATGGATATTATTGGAGACATTCTCCTTTGGTCGTTGTGGTTTACGACAACTCGAAGAGGTGAAGACAATGAAGAATGAAGGAGAACATAAGGTACACATCTTAAGTTAGAGGAAGGCCAAAGGGTGTAAGAACTATCAATTTCGTGTAAGTGTTGTGTGCAAAAGAGAGATTTTTTTGTTGAAGTGTTCATCATCTTCTCTCACTCTCTACAAGCACTTTCTCAAAGAATACATCACAAAGATAGCAATTTGTATGTGTTCTAGCCATTCTTCCTAAGAGGTTTCAGGCTTCACTTTTCATATGGATATCATTAGAAACGTCCTCCTTTGGTCATTGTGGTTTACAACAACCCGAAGAGGTGAAGACAACGAATAGCAAAGTAGATTGTAAGGTAACACATCTTAAGTTCATATTTATTAAAGTTACATCTAATGGCATTTGAAAGTTCTTGGATTTTTTTGTTTTATATTTCTACTGTTGTTTTCTATTTTTGATGCATGTGATTCAAGATCAAAACCCAACAGTAGTATCAGATAGATCTTGTTCCTATTAGATATAGTTTCTATTACGTGTTCAATAAGATTGTATGGTTGTGATAGTTGAGGTTATGTTCTTAGAAAATTCGAAATTTAATTATGAAAATTTGTTTTCACAATTTTATTTGATCAATATGCTCGTTAGATGTTTGTATATGGTTTTTGTGATTGAAAACTGATTTTAATGTGATTAAAATATTTATTTTTGAATTTTATACAACATGTGAGAAAACTGTTTTCCTGCAGAATATATAGTGTTAATTGGCTAAATTATAGAGCTTGAACAGGTTTTTCTTAGAATTTGATTCTAGGAAAATTACGTAAACATATTTAGAATGTTTTTAATCCTCTGGAATTTTTCTATAATTAATTGAAATTTTTAATTAAAATTTCAAACAGTAAATAGATCTTGTCAGTTTTGTTGAAGTTGATGGAATTGTTTTATTTGACAATTTTGTATCTATATGTTTCAGTTCCAAAACCTTAAAAATATTTTTATGTGATAAAAATGTGTTATTTTGATTTCTTATTCTTTTCCAAAATGAATTTTCTCAAAATTAGATTTTTGAAAAAATTTTAGATCTTAAATTTGTCCTTTTTATGTGTCTAGGTGTAGTTTCAGTTATCTTGTTGATTTTGGGTGATTCCAAGATTATTTTGATGAACTTGAAATAACCTAGAGATGCATAGAATGGTAATTTGATGTTCTGGAAATTTTTTGGATTAATTTAAGTGGAGCATTAAATTTTCTAGTATGACTAGAAAGTGACATGTGTTACAAAATTAAAGTGTTTAATTTTTACATCAAATAATTGATTTAAAGTGTATTAATTTTGAATTGATTTATGGAAATTGGAGTTTAATTTAATTTGATTAATATTAAATTGCAAATCGAAATGAGATGCAGAATTAAATTTAGTAAGCAATTCGATTCAAGAGATGAATCGACTTCAAAATTTTAGGATCCATAAATTGTCACAACCAAAACTTGTGTATTTAATTTGATGCATTAAAGAATGCATGTTAGGATTGTTTGGACATGCATAACGGATGGTTACGTACTGAAGCCCAATAAGATTGGGGCGTCTATATCATGTCATATAGCTATAGTAACTATATATATATATATATACACACACACAAGACCATCCTAGTTAGATGGGACCTAAGTAGAAATCCCTCACTTGGAATATTAAAACTAATGCCTTCCATTAATATGGTAAGAACCAAAGTTAGGGTTATTAGCCAAATTCAAGCCCACTTTAGATGAATATGTTTGATTCATGATAATATGATTTTCGGATTAATAGGTCTGTTTTAACTAGAAGCGTTGATTTGTTGGGCAAACCTAAGGTTAACGTGGATAGAGGCGAATTTAAGTAATGTACATGAGATATACATGAGTTAAGAGTTGATAGCCCAATTTGATTGCCCACATCAACAATTGATAACACTAGATTCGATAGTTGCATTATAAATGCAATTGGTATGAACAATACCTACCGATTGACCTAAGGTGGCTTGATGAGCAAATTTAAGGTCATTCTTAGGGATATTAGATATCGACCCGTTAGGAGAACTTTTATACAAGTTCTCTCATATTTATGTAGAGGGATGTGGATTCGTGAGAAAATAGTGGAAGCGAGACTATATGTTATTAAAGTCCTAATTGACATTCATTTACGTATAGTCTAACATCATTTCTCTCTTTGACATTAGGTTTCAAGAATCGACATCATGACCACTAGTGTGAACCTATGCTTACTTGTGGAAGCCAATAAGTTGGCTGGACTCAAATTCCTAGACTGGCTTAGGAACCTAATAGTAGTTCTCAAGCCAGAGAAACTAGATTACGTCTTGGAAGAACCACTTCCTGACCCTCTACTGTTGATGCTTCTGATAATCATCAAAGGATATACAAAAAGCATCTCGATGATAGTGATATGGGTAGCTATATAAAGCTGGACACTATGTCACTAAAATTGCAAAAGCAATATGAGGCTACGGATGCTCTTACCATAGTCTATCATCTGAGGGAGTTGTTTGATGAGCAAGCTTGGTCCAAAAGGTTAAAGACCTCGAGGTTACTCTTTCGCTCCAAGACGGTTATGGGGACATCTCCAGTGAAATATACACTAAAGATGAATAACTATATTGAGGTTAGCCCCCTTGGGTATCCTGATGGATCATGAATTAAGTATAGACTTAATTCTGACTAGTTTGACTAATAGTTATTCACAATTTGTTCTTAACTATAGGATGAACTAGACATCCATCATAATTCTTGAATTGATCAACTTGCCCAAACTAGTTGAGCCATATATGAAAAAGGATAGTAAGGTTGTGATGCTAGTGGATTCTTCTAGTTCAAGGGGGAAGAACCAAAAGAAGAAGAAGTCCATAAGGCCTAAGGGAAGTATGGCTAAGAAGAAAGCTAAGGAGCCTACCCTTAAGGGAATGTGCTTCCACTGTGGCAAGGGTGGCCATTGGAAGAAGAATTGTAAGCAGAAGAAGGCATCAGATGCCTCATCTACTTTAAGAATGTTTGTTATTGATATTAATATTGTTTCTAATAATAACATATGGGTATTGGAAACTGGTTGTGGTTCACACTTATGTACTGATATGCAGGACCGTAGGAATAGTAAACAAATCAACAAGGGGGAGTCAAACATATGCATAGGTAATGGAGCAAGAGTTGTTGCATTATCTGTAGGAAATTATATATTGACACTCCCTAATGGGCTTGTAATAGAATTGGATGATTGACTTTACATACCTATATTAACTTAGAATATTATTTTAGTTTCTAGTCTTAATAAAGATGGTTTCCATTTAAATTTTACTAACAATGGTTATTCTATTAGTTTGAATTGAATGCTTTATGCTATGGGTACATTATGCAATATAATATACATATTAGATATGTCCAATCCAGTTTTAACTATCAATGACAATAAAAACAAAAACAAGATAATGTGAAATCATCTCACTTATAGCATTGTCACCTTAGCCATTTAAGTGAGAGATGCATAACTAATCTACACTAGTTTGATAGTTCAGGGTCATTTGATTATGAATCATATGACAGATGTGAATCTTGTTTATTAGGTAAGATGACAAAATTACCCTTTAAGGGAAAGGGTGAACAAACTATTGGGTTATTGGACTTATTACGTTTAGATGTGTGTAGTTCGATATCCATACATGCCAAAGGTAGTTTCATATACATCATTACCTTCGTCGATGTTTACTCACGATATGGGTGTTTGTATATGATGAGATACAAATCTAAGGCATTTGAAAAGTTCAAAGAAGTAAAAAATGAAGTAGAGAAATAGCTACGTAGAAGTATTAAAACACTTCGATCAGATCAAGGTGGTGAATAATTATGCTAAGAATTTCTATGTTATCACATAAATAATGAATAATATCCCAGTAGACTCCACCTTACATTCCTCAACACAATGGTATGACAAAAAGTAGAAATTGAACTTTCTTGGATATGGTGAGGTCAATGATGGGCTTAATAGATCTTCCAAAATCCTTTTAGGGATATGCACTTAAAACTACTATTTATGTGTCAAACAGAGTCCCTTTAAAGTCAGTTGATGTTACTTCATATAAGATATGGAGTAACATCAACTGACTTTAAAGGGACTCTGAGGAGTAATAAGAAATCAAAGTTTGGGGTTGTCCAGCTTATGTAAATCAAATTTAATCAGATAAGTTAGAGCTGAATCTAATAACTGTCTATTTATAGGATATCTTAAGATAACAAAAGGTGTTTATTTCAAAACATGATATCCTTTTAGAGAAGGAGTTTCTTCTAAAATAAGACAGTGTGAGCAAAATTGAACTTATGAAAGTTTAAGATGCCCAAACAGACGCAGATCAACTACCTAAACTCGAAACTGTTGTTTATAATAATGAAACAATAGTTCAATTTTTTGATTCACAAGAAGTTTGTAGGTCAAGTAGGATACGTCATGTTTTGAAGAGTTAATAATCTGAAAATTTGCTTCAAGCTATTGAATCCAAAATGGATTCCATATATGAAAACCAAGTATGGACTTTGGTTGACCCACCCGAAGAGATAAAACCTATAATGTACAAATGGGTTTTCTAGAAGAGATAAAACCTATAATGTACAAATGGGTTTTCAAGAAGAAAACCAACAAAGAGGGTAATGTAGTTACCTATAAAGCTAGGCTTGTAGCTAAAGGTTATCATCAAAGACAAGGAGTTGACTATGATGAAACATTTAGCCTGATAGCCATACCTAAATCCATTAGGATACTCCTAGCCATTGTTGCTCGTTATGATTATGAGATACGGAAAATGGATGTGAAAACAACTTTCCTTAATGGAAACCTAAGCAAGGATGTGTACACAATATAACCCAATGGTTTCATATCTAGTGATGGAGAAAAGGTATGCACGCTTCAAAAATCCAGTTATGGATTGAAGCAAACATCCAAGAGTTGGAATATACAATTTGATGAGACAATCACAGAGTTTGGTTTCTCACAAAATTTGGATGAACCTTAGGTGTATAAGAAGGTTAGTAGGAGTGCAATCGTATTCCTTATGATGTATGTAGATGACATACTATTAATAGGAATCAATGTCTCAGCTTTACAATTAGTCAAAATTTGATTGTCCAAGAATTTCTTCATGAAAGACCTTAGAGAAGAAAATTATATTTTGGGTAAAAGAATCTATAGAGATTGCTCTAATAAGTTGTTTGGTCTTTCTCAGTCTACATACATAGATAAGATGCTAAAGAGGCTTAGCATAGAGCAGTCTAAGAGAGGTTATCTTTCTATAAAGCATGGGATTACACCCTCGAAACCTATGTGTCCAACGATACAAGATGAGAGAACTCCCATGAATTTAATCCATTATACTACAGCTGTAGGATCAATTATGTATGCTATATTATGTACAAGACCTGTTGTATCATATTCTCTAAGTTTTATGAGAAGATACTAGTTAGATCCTAGAGAGGGTCATTAAGTTGCTATCAAGAATATCATTAAGTACTTGAGAAGAATTAAGGATGTATTCTTAATATATAAAGAAGGATATAGTATTGTAAGTGAGTATACAGATGCTAGTTCCAATTTGACAGGGATGACTTCAACTCCTAGTCAGGATATACTTTTACAGTGAATGGTAGAGTAGTCAGTTGAAAGAGTTTCAAACAAGAGACAACTGCAGATTCAATAACCAAAGTATAATACATTGCCTCTTCAGAAGCAATAAAGGAAATAGTTTGGATTAAGAAGTTCATCATGGAACTTAGAGTGGTTCATAGCATTTTGACCCGATATGGTTGTATTGTGACAACGATGGTGCCATAGCGCAAGCAAAACAACCAAGGTCTCATCAGAAATCCAAGCATGTATTTAAGCGATACCATTTGATTAGAGAAATCAATGGTAGAAATGATGTCAAGATAGAGAAAGTGCCTACTGATCAGAATATTGCTGATCTTTCGACTAAATCGATTCCTTAAAACAAACATGAATCTCATATACTTGCCTATTGTATTAAATATAGAGGAGATTAGGTTTAATACAAATGGGAGGTTGTTAAAGAAGTGCTTTAAAGGAAATCTCCTTTAGCACTTATTGTACAAAACTTTTGGATTATTAAAAAGGCTTTTTATTAATTTGATGCTCATGTTCATTATGAATTGATAGTGATGTAAATCGAATTAATGAAGTCCTTGATACATTGTATAGTATGAAGGAAATCCTAATGAGCTCACGTTATTAAGATTCCCAATCTCTAGTTATAGGATTAATGAGACGGGACATTATTAATTTGGACAGACTAGCGTATGTTATGGTCCTTGATTAGATTAAACAATGGATCTCATAAGTTGTAAGCATGATTTGTTTAAAGTTAACATATAGAGGCTGACTAAGAACAAGAAAATTATATATATAATCTATTTTAGTGTCAATGATAATCTCATCATAGTAATGGTGAAAATATTCTTAGACTTGAGGTGCTCAAGCATATCCTGGATAATAATCCTATATTTCAACTACATTCCTCACTACCTCTTAGGTTACTTATAGGGTGGTGAATGGATACAGTTTGAGGTATTCAAAGGTGATTGAGTAGCCAATAAAGGATTCACCACCTTTGATAGAAGAAGATGATACCCGTGACCTCTTATCAGGGGTCATTACTTGGGAATCTCTGGCCAGAGTGGAAATGTTATGAAGATAGTCTTCAATCACATATCAAATTAAGAAAAAAGTCTCAAGGATAAGAACTAACATCATTTGGGCTAGATGTGCACAGTCAGTCTAATGGGAGTTGACATATTAACCATACTTTGAACCAAATGGGATATAGATGGTGAAAAGATGAATTGCATGAGAACATTTTCTATAGAATGGTTCATAATCATACCACTAACTGTCTGGTCCATTGGGAGTTATGATGTGTTACTAGATACCGCTCACGACTTTATTGAATTAAGTGTTAATTCAAATGGTCAACATAACCAGGAACCTAATGGTCACACACATTGAAGGTGCGAAGAATGATTAAAATGGTTTTGGATGGGGATTCAAGATATGAGAGATACATAACTAAGCTATATAAGTGTGGTATTTTAGGGTCATTTGATTGTTAATCATATGACACATGTGAATCTTGCTTATTAGGTAAGATGACAAAATTTCCCTTTAATAAGCAAAATGACAAAATTACCCTTTAATAAGCCAGATGACAAAATTATCCTTTAAAGAAGGAGTGAAATTTTCATGCTAAATTAAGTGGGATAAAAAACCCCTTAATTCCTTTTAACTCTCCATTGATGTTGGGGGTTAGAGGAAGTTCAAAGTGTGCAAGAAAAATTAATTTTGTGCAAGTGTTATATGAAAACAAGAGATTTTTTGGTGAAGTGTTCATCATCTTCTCTCACTCTCTATAAGCACTCTCTTAAAGAATACATCACAAAGCTAGCACTTTGTGTGCGTTCTAGCCATTCTTCTTAAAAATTTTTATGATTTTCTCTTCATGTGGATATCATTAGAGAAGTGTTCCTTTGGTCATTTTGGTTTACAACAACCTAAAGAGGTGAAGAAAACGAAGAATGAAGGAGATTATAAGGTACACATCTTAAGTTCACATTTTGATAAGGCTAGGGCTTAATGCTCCATAACAACGCATCACTTGACCACCAATGTAAGCAACCTCATTTGAGATCAAACTAGTGTTACTAAACAAGTTGTAGACCGATGTAAAATTTTATAGGTTAGCTATTAAGGACCATATCACCCATCAAGTGAATTTTTTAAAAATATGTGATGCCTTTTCACTATAATGGTATGTTGGAAGATATCGTTAGGAAGAGGCTTTTTCCTTTCAAACTTGTGGAAAGAGCCAAAGTGTGGTACCATTCTCTCAAACCTGCCAACATCACTACATGAGAGCAATTGACTAAATTATTCATCATGCATAATCAACTAAATTAACTACATTAATTCTCAAGAATAAGTAATCAGCCCATCACGGAATAAACACAATTCATCCCCTTCATATACTTCAATCCTATAGTTAATAGTACAGAGAAGTATCTAAGCAATAAATAGAGTAAATAAACCAAAATGGACTATCAAAGTACTAAAAGAGGAGATAAATTCAAGAAACAAGTTCAACAATGCAATAGAAGATAAAATATATTGAGCAAACAAATGAACTGTTGGATGAGGAAAGATGCAATGGGTCTCCTGCCAATCTCAAGCTCTTTAGTGTCAAATCTTGCCTTCTGCCTCTACTCACTATCATCCTAAAGAATAGACACTCACACTAGCTTTAGCTCTGCCTTGCTCTCTTTGCTATTTTTCTCTTCTTTCTCACTAGCTCTCTGGTTTTTCTCTTTTTTCTCCTTCTCCAGCTTATTTCTACCTTGTTCCAGCCTCCCTTTTTGCCTCTATAAACTATTATATGTATGGAGAGAGTCTAAGTTTAGGTCTTTTCTTTAATCTTCCATCACCTACAAGTTTGACATACGTGATATTAATTTCAGTAAAGAGAATTTGCATAGGTTTGACAACTTTGTCACGATCATGAGCCGTTGTCACGCCTCTAATAACCGACAATGGTTATCATAGGCATGATCAAGGCATGAATCTTTATTCATGCCATCTTTTTGGATAATTTTTTTTTCTCTTCTTCATTCACAAAATACACCCCAGACCCTCATTTCATTCAAATTTGGATTAGAAAATAGCAATTTGTTACCAAAATTGAAATATAAAAGCTAGCAAAATCAATAAAAATTAGTCATAACAATTCCCCTAAACTTAAACTATGCTTGTCCCTAAGTAAAATAAAGAACACAAGATTATACAAGAACAAACAGTGAAAAAACAAAATTTCCAAGTAATAGTCAAAGATATCAAAAATAAATTTAATAAACACAATTGGAGAACTTGAAACTCATAATACTCTATGAACAAGCCATTCTCTGCATTCTTAGCCAAAATTAACAAGTGTGATAGACACTCACTACACTCTCCATCCTCTCAAGCATTCAAGGTAGGATGTATTCACTTATCATTCATTTCATGTAAGGCATTTATCATAAGCTTGCTTACCAATCCATTCTCCACCACTAATATCAAACCTAAACATCAACTTGAAGGTTTTTATTTTGGTTTTAATAGGACTGAGCTAAGTGTAGAAAAAAGGAAAATCATAGCTTAAGACAGTAAAACTAATTGAGCATTTAAACTAACACAAATCAAAGATGCATAAAACACTCAATTCTTTTCCTTTCAATTAACAAGATTAGCACCCCCTATGTCTCATCTCTTTCTTTTCATTTTATAATTGTCTTCTCATCCCTCCTTTTCTTTTCTTTTCTATTTCTTTTCTTGTTCGTTTCTTTTCCTTTCTATTTTTTCATTATTTTTTATTTGCTTAGAGCAAGGAGATCAAGTTTAGAAGAGAAAAAAATGTAGAGGATTGATATAAGTTGTTACAACCATACCCATTCCTAACTCAACCAACTATACTCTTATTTAAACAATTATTCCTTAAACCTAGTAATATCATTTCAAATGCTAAACTTGCCATTATGTTAGGTATAATGAAGATAATAAATAATTGAGGTCAAGGCTTATATTTTGGTTTTAAAGAAAGAAAAGGTTTTATGTTAAGCTCAAAGGGGGCTCACTAAGGATAAAATTATGGTGGCTTTTTAAGAAAAAAGGGTAAATCTTAATTGCCATCATGATCTCAATTTTTGCATGAGATTATGTGATCTTATTATTTTTAAATAAGTTCTAGAGTTCTTTAATCATAAAAGAACACTCTCAACAAATAATACTTGAATTTGTTGTTTCATATTTCAAATAAGCTCAATATCTTACCAAAAAAAGTTTCATTCATCCATCACAACAAGTTGATGTTCTTTTAATCAAAATCCAAATCAATCAGCCAAAGTATGCATGTATACTTATTCAATCATATTATGAATTTCTAATCGTGATCACATTTATTTTATAACAATGCATCTTTAGATATTAAATGGGAAAAACATACAACTCACAAAATTTCTAATTAAATACTACTCCCTCCCACTTAAATATCACGTTGCCCCAATATGATAAGAAAATAGAAGGGGGATCTAAGACGTAAAACAACTCAAACAAGAAAAAACATTAAAACCAAAAGAAATTAAGCTAACAAGTAATAAAAGAAAACGGATAGAAATATGATACTAAGGTAGGGTTGGTATGGTGTGTTGAGCCTTAGTGTGGTGTGGACCATGGAAAATTGCATCGAGGAGTGGAAAACTTCTATAAGGAAGACCAATAGAAGAGATTAAAAATTAGGGAGGTAAGAATTGATTATTTTTAATTTAAAGCAAACTATGTAGAGATAAAAGGAATAACTAATAATTAAAAAACAAAATAGAAACCATATAGGTTACTTCCCATCCAACACTTCTTTAATGTCTTATAATTGGATGCCTATATAGTCATGTTTGTAGGGTTGCATTCTTCTAGTCATTGGGATCTGTCTCTAAGAATTTTCCAAACTTTCCCTCGGTTGCATTATCTAGTAATTGGTAATACTTATCAATCTCTTTAACCAAGTCCAAATCCCTTTCTTTTTCTTCCTACAAGGCAAAATCAAATTTTGTACCATCAATTTGATCAACACAAGAACATTCTTCATAAACAGTAGTAGCAGGAATAGGTTTAACATTAAATATTGAAAATTCTACTGTTTCCCCCCACAATAGTCATGGTTAGTTTTCGTTCTTCATATCAATCAAGGTATTGGTTATGGCCATAAAGGCCTCCCTAGAAGTATGCTGTGCTGCTTCTCTTACTATTTAACTTCCCCTATGTCTAATACAACAAAGTCTATGGGGACAATCAATCCTCCAACCTTCACTAACACATCTTCCATTATTCCTTTTGGATAATAGATTGACCTATTAGCTAATTGTAAACACATGTTGGTAGGCTTAACTGTCCTGATCCAATTTCTCGTAAATATAATAAGGCATAAGGTTTATACTTACTATAAGGTCAAGCATACCTTTAACCTTATCACCATTACCCATTGATACTTTCATAATAAAATTCCTAGGATCTTTTAGTTTGGAGGGTAATTACTGCTAAAGGATTGCACTTGCTAGTTCTGAAACTATCATCTTCTTATTTGGCTTAAACTTTCACTTTTTGGTGCTTAATTTCTTGAAGAACTTCATGTAAGTTGGAATGTTCTTGATCACATCTAACAAAGGTAGATTAATATTAACTTTAAAATGCATGTTATATAGATAAGAAAACTTTGTTTTGAGTCCCTAAGGTGGTTTGGATATGGAACTGGTGGTCTATAAGGAACAATCGTTTTATGCAGTTTTTGTTCTTTATTGCCTTTGGTTACATGCCTAATTTTTTCACCTTTTTTAATATGACTTAAAGATTTATGTACATTGTGTACCTTATTCTGCTCACCTTTTTCCTTGATGAGTCCCTCTATTCTTGATTACCTACATCAGAAAAGTTAGAAGGAATTCTAACATAATTTTCAATTACCTTACCCCTTCTTAGAATAGTAACTACCTTGGCTTGTTCAGGTTGACTAGTCAACCTTTCCTTTTGATTTCTTTGCATTTTTCCTTCTAACATAATTTTCAATTACCTTACCCCTTCTTAGAATAGTAACTACCTTGGCTTGTTCAGGTTGACTAGGCAACCTTTCCTTTTGATTTCTTTGCATTTGAGCAACAAGTTGTCTTAATTGAGTCTCAATCCTTTTTAGAGAAGCTTCCACGGAGTCAAATCTCTTATTGTTCTTTTCTTGATTTTGAGTGGTTACTTAAATAAATACTTTTAGACTTTCCTCTAAAGAAGGCTTCCTTAGTAGGTTCTCATGTGAGGATTGCCCTTGCAATTGGTTTTGCCTCGAAAAATTCTCCTGTTATTCATTACCTTTAAAGATTCAAAAGATTATGTACAAAAATTAGCTCTATAACCAAAAGTTCCATATATACCATATACCTCTTGATTTGGAACGTTTCGGGGTAGTCTTATAGTTAACATTTTCACATCTTTTGTTAACTCAGCCAATTGCACATTCATTTTTTGGTTTAAGCTCACTTTATGAACTCCGACTGTTCTCCCCCTCATACTCTTTTGTTAAGAATTGGCCCCTAAAGTTTTAAAGATTTCGTATGTCTTTTACATAGTCTTCTCATCCACAGCTCCTTTTGTTGCATTGTCCACTTTATACTGACATTGTTATGTTAATCCATCACAAAACAATTGGTTCTTCATATGAAGTGGAAAATGATGGTGTGAACACTATACTAGTAAGATTTTAAAGTGTTCCCATGCCTCATAGAATGACTCTCCCTCCATTCAAGTGAAGATAGCTATTTTCATCCACAACTCA
Organism: Erythroxylum rotundifolium; assembly: GCA_027563915.1. Lineage (NCBI taxonomy): Eukaryota > Viridiplantae > Streptophyta > Magnoliopsida > Malpighiales > Erythroxylaceae > Erythroxylum > Erythroxylum rotundifolium. The sequence goes on along the minus strand of JAOSBO010191996.1, from coordinate 7,684 downwards.
AATGTCTTTTGATAGGAAGAAAAATTTTCCACGAATTTGTTGTACACATCCTCCTATATAGTCAATGAATCAGATCGAAGACTCATCAACCATGTCTTGGCCCGGTCTTTCAAAGTGTATAGAAAGCATATAATTTTGACTTAATCTTCATCTAATCCATATAAAGGAAATGACTAGATAGTGGTATAGAATTCTCGAATGAAGTTTAAAGTATCTTCGTTGGGACCCTTATTAAATGATGGCAGCATATTATAATGGATGCTCTTCAATTCATAGTTTCTGGATGCCTCTCCAAAACATATGCACGAAGTGGTAGTACCAATCACTAGTCTGTACTCCTTCATTACTAACTGCCTTTCAACCATCTCTCGATCTTCAGGCTTGGGTTCCTTGAGATTATCTAAAAAGTCCTTTTGAGGTCCTCTTATTCGATGCATGTTATCAATAAAAGAATGAGTTCACTTTTTAGATACCTCCTTCTTTGCATAAACAAAATAAAAACAACACTAAATTAATAACAAAAATTGCTCAAATAAACCAATAAAATAACATGACAAAAATGTATGCATGAAAAGACAAAAAGATTAAAATTAATTTAATTCTAAACACTAAACACCTCCTAAGCAACAGTGCCAAATACTTATCATGCCACAATAAGTTCTAAAAGCCTAGACTATCTTACTCATAAGTGTATGAGGTAATTGTAGTTGAATACCTAGGGCCATCTTCTCAAGAAGATGAAATTGGTTCATTCACATTAAATTTGAATAAAAATAAAAAGAAATACAATTTGATCGTTCGATTTTATGAACTCTTGAGAAATTAACTTCACTAATTTAACCTCCTATGCATGACTAAGGAAAATTGATTGGATAATTGTCTTGCTAAAATTACCAATTGTGTTCTAAAAACCATTCAAATAATAAATTAAATATAAATTTTATATTCAAAAAGTTTATCATGTAAATTAATAATATAAACCTAATTAGTAATTACTAACTTAATATATTTCTAATTCGTAACTTAAGCGTCTATAGTTTCTTGCTCTAATGTTAAACTTCTTCTCTTGATTCTTCATTTAACATTAAAATGATGCAAAAATTAGGTACACTATTACATCAAATAAGCTCAAAAACTATAGCAAATAATAAGGCAACAAAATAGTCTGTTCATCAGGCATAATCAACTAAATTAGCTACATTAATTTTCAAGAATAAGTAATCAACCCATCATGGAATAAACACATTCCATCCTCTTTGTATACTTCAATCCCATAGTTAATAGTAAAAGAAAAGTATCTATGCAATAAATAGAGTAAATAAATCGAAATGGACTGTCAAAGTACTCACAGAGGAGATAAGTTCAATAAACAAGTTTGATAATGCAACAGAAGATAAAATGGAATTAGCAAACAAATGAAATGTCAGATGAGGAATTTGGAAGTGGGTCTCTTTTTAATCTCAAGCTCTCTAGTGTCAGTTTTGCCTTCTGCCTCTTCTCACTCTCACCCAGAAGAATGGACGTTCACATTAATTTCAACTATGCCTTTCTCTCTTTGGTATTTTTCTCTTCTTTCTCACCATCTCCCTAGTTTTTCTCTTATTTTCTCTACTTCTAGCTTATTTCGTTCTAGCCTCCCTTTTTCTTTTTATAAACTTTTCAATTTAAAAAGAGAGTTTAGGTTTTGTTCTTTACTTTAATTTGTCATCACCTACATGCTTAACGCACGAGATACTAATTTCAATAAAGAGAATGTTCATGGACTTGACAAATTTGTCACCACTGTGAGAGCCATTGTCATGCCCTTTTCACACCCATGACAAAGTTTCTCCTGAGGGTATGATAGGATTGAATCATATTATATTTTCTTATACATTTCAATGTCTTTTTAATCCTATCTTTGTGTTTAAATACTCAATTTGTGTTGATTTTGTGTTTACATGTAGATTACATGATGGACTACAAATATAAGCTAAAAGGAAGAAGTTTGACAAAGTTTGGAGAGCCATCCATAAAGGAGAAATCACTAATGGCATTCGGAGGAAAATCGGAGAAGAACTGGTAAATAACCCAGGGATATGATTATCACAAATATGCCATAATCATGGCAGAAGCTTGAGAATAAGGCCACAATCATGAGGAGTCATCCATAATTGTGACAAAGAGCATATAAACTGGCTAAAACGGTGCACTAAGGGCCATGATTGTGGGCTGCAGCAGACAAACGCGGGTCGCTTCTGGATTAGAGTTTTCGAGGGAGCTTTTGGACTTTTCAGACACAAGAAAACCATATTATTTACCCTAAATGGAAAATAATATATAAAGAAAGATAAATGACCTAGAAAACTACTCTCCAATCTGACACTTTTGGGTAAAACTCTAGGAGAGAGAAGGGCTCTCAAAATCTGTCATTTTTGGAAAACCCCAAAAAGTAAGGAGGAACCAGAAGAGAAGTTTTTTGTCATTTTCCGTAAGCTTAGCTATTCTCTTTCAGTTTCAATGTTTTATTTTCATATTAATTCCATTAGTTTAAAGCTTTCTTAGTGTTAGTCATATTTTTACATGTTCTAGAATGTTATAATGGATGTTTAATGGATTTTATCATTGAACTTTATGAATTTTGTAATGAACCTTTAGGTTATATCAATGGATGTTTATTCCATCAATTTTCCAGGTTAAATCTTGATTTTTTATCTTATTTATGTTCTTTTTCATATCTAAATTTGTTGGGCATTTGAATTTTGCTTATTTGTGATGCTTAGGATTAATTTGTGTTTAACATTTAGGATTTATGCATGTTCTTAGATTTATGATCAATTAATTTGGGTTTTTGTGTAAGTTATGTGTGTTGAAATTTTTATTTTGATGAAATTAATTTAGATTTTGTAATTTGGGTTATGATTAGTTACTGGCTAACATAAAGAGTTTTGATTTTTGTTATCTTAGTGTTGAATTTCGCTTTTTATCACTTCTTTTATATCGTCCAGCCTTGATTTTATTTAATTAAGTATGTGTTTTATTTATTTAATGTCTATTGAACATAATATGAACATATGTAGCTAGACTACTTAGGGCTTTGGAGAATGGAGTTGAATTTATCTTAAATTGGTGGTTGTAGGTCGATATTGGTTTGGGGTTGAGGATAAATGTCATGAATTAGGAATTTCTTATAGGCTTGATCACCCTTTAGGTAAATTTCTAATCCAAACGCTAGGGATAAGCGTGTGATATGTAATAGTCCATATTGATTCTTGGAAGTAGTAATAGGTTAGTTGAATTTGTCAGGATATTTAATCAACTAATCTAGGATCTCATACCTTTATGCTACACTTTCCGAGCTTATAAGTAGGTGGCCTAAGTTAGTTATTTCTTAATATCTTATGCATCTTCACATTGAACTTAGAGAACCTATTTTAGGTTATAAAGGAGATCGAGGCATTTCTAGAGCTTGTTAGTTTTGCCTAATTAAAATAAATTAAGGTTTTAAGAGCTTAATCGAGTCCATAGGCTAACAATATGATGAAAGTACCTTTTATTTAGATTCAAGGATCAACGAACATCCCAGAATCTGATTTAGGATTCGTTTTGTATGTTTCCATTAAGTTTGATTTTCATTGTTGTTTTTGTGTGTTTGATGTTAATTAAGGGGGTAAGAATTAACTATTTTGTATGTAGGAAAGAAGAGGGAGCAACTTGGAAATTGAATAAAAGTTCGAAGAGGAGAAGACAAGAAGAGTGAATCTATGTCTAATTCCACGTTACGTGGGAATCATAGGTCAAGACAATAAACGAGGCTTCACTAAACCTAAGATTTTTGGACTATTTAAGCATCATTAAGCCTCCATCTTGAAGAGTAGATGATACCCATCTATAGAAACACCATCCTTGAGTGAAGAACACATGTTTGGAGCCTCGAGGAAGGATTGAAGACAAGGATCATGATCAATATTAGGCAAAATAATAAATCAACACCAAAATTCCAGATTTTGGTAAAGAAGAGAAGGAGTCTTTCTATTAAATTTTCTGTCATTTAGGTCTCATCTAGTCTTTTTAAAAATGGTTTATTTGAATGTTGATGATGTTGTGGAAACCATGTTAGGCTGATTTCATTTTAAGGATTTCTTTTAGACCTATTGTGTTGAACTCCTATTTTATTGAAATGAATGAAGTATCTTTGATGATTGTTATTTTTAATTGTCAACTTACAATAAATCGAGAGAGTGAGTAAGATGAAACATGTGTAGGATTGTACAATGAGAGTTGGTGACGTATAGACATACAATTGTCATGTTAATTGAATAGTTAGAAGAGAGATCTCGGCTAGTCAATTGATCACTGTAGGATAGTTTAATAACTAGTTGAATAGGTAGAGTCATTGGGTAGGTTAAGAGATTGTCCAATTTATTCTCGTTAATTCAATTAGGGACAAATAGTTACACCTTGAGAGAGGGTAATTAATACATTAAAAAATCTAGGGTAAGATACAATTCAATCGATAAAATAGGAGGGAGACATAATAGGGAAAAAAGTAATCTCTAGTCTTAAGATTCTTGAATTCCAATTTTTCTACATTTTGGTATTGTCCATTGCTTTGTGTTAATCTTTTATTTTTAATTTAATTTCCAGATTATTTTCATTAAACGATTTTGTTTCTTAAACAAAGTTATGTCTAAATTAAGAGGTGTCTAGGCATCAATCCCTGTTGGATTGATATCTGCTCTATTTAACTACAAGTCATGACCTGTTCACTTGAGATTTTTGAGTGTAAAACAAATAGATATGTTTTACCATCAAAAGAATCCCAAATATATCTCCAACCGATTTCTTTACTATTGTTATTAGTATTTTCTAAATTCACTTTGTGTTTGTCTTTTTGTTTATGTTCTTACATCTTAGTTGTCTTGTTCCATCATTTCAGGGTGTTTTGTTTTCTTTCATTTGCAACATTTGAAATTACATTTTCATCCCAGGTTTTTATAGTTCGACCTTAGCTTTCCATTTACTATATAGTTTGGTAGTAAGGAATTTATTATTTGGTAGTTAGTGATAGGCTATTAAATTTTTGGCACGTTGTCGGGGAGTTGACATGTGTTAATTAAAGTTTTTTTGTTGTTTTGATGATCTTTTCCATTCTTTCATCGATTTACATGTGTTACAGTTCCTCAAAACACATTCGTTTGCGTAAATTTACTAAAGAAAATAGAGGTTAATTACTTTCTCTTTTGCTTTTTCTTATATTGCAGGTTGCACTAGATTTTGTTAGAAAGGGTGAGGAATCCCTACACATCTTCTTGAGAGTGGCCATTTCTTATCCTTTGAAGAAGCAGTTGGCGGGAGTTCAAAAGAAACATAAAGAATATGAAACACCAACTTCACACCTTAAAGGAGCTTGTAGCTCTTTCTTTCAATCCTAATATGCTTTCTATCAATTATCCAGATGGTGAGCCAAAAGTTGAAATTAAACCTGGACTAATACGTGCATTGCCAACTTTTACAAGTTTCCATACCACCAGCTCACCAGGATCAGGCTTTATTATAGATCCCAACAATTTCCTGAATGAGTTTCAAATTGCATGCTCAGGTATGAAGCCAATGAGAGTCTCAGTAGAGCAATTCAAGCTAAAGGCATTCCCCTTTTCCTTAGCAGATGCAGCTAATGAGTGGTTTTATGACTTACCCTACCGACTCGGTTAACATGTAGGAGCAAATGTAGCAAGCATTTCTAGAGAAGTACTTCCTTACCTCAAGAGTTGCTAACATTAGGAAGGATATTTGTGGCATTAAAAATGGCACATGGGAGTCTTTATATGAGTATTGGGAGCATTTTAAAAAGCTCTACAATAGTTGTCCAAACCATTAGATAAGTAACCGGTTATTAATTTAATATTTCTATGAAGGTTTTCTTCCTTTGGATAGGAATATGATAAACGTTATAAGTAGTGGAACCTTGGTGGATGGGACACTAAAGGATGCTAGAAACTTAATAGGAACAATGGTAGTGAACTACCGGCATTGGTGTTAGAGAATTGCTCTAAAGGCAATCACCTTTAGCACTTATGGTATAAATCATTGATTATAAAGGCATTTTTCATTATTTCAATCTTCATACATTTTTAGATTTGATGTTGGTCTTAAATTGATTTAAATAAGTCCTTGATACAATACATAACATGGAGGAAATCATGATGAGATCATTATAATAAGATTCTTATCATGTGTAATAATATTAGTATTTAAACTTTCCCTAGTCATAGATTTAATGAGATGGGATATCATTAATTTGGTTAGATTAGGGCATGTTATACTCCTTGATTAGATCAAGCAGTAGATCTCATAAGCTGTAGATATGAGTTATTTAGAGTTAACATATGGATGCTTACTAAGAGTAGTAAGTACATTAGATTGAACTACTACGAGACAATCATATAGATACTACATTCCAGTGTCAATGATAGTCTCATATAGCAATGGTGCAAGTATCCTTTGACTTAAGGTGCTCAAGGATATCTCGAATACTGATCCTATGCTTTGACTCCATTCATTGGTGCCTTTAGGTGTTACTCATAGGGTGGTGATTGGGTACAACTTGAGATATTCGGAGGTAATTGAGTAGTCAAAAAAGGATTCAGCACTACTAATAAAAGGAGATGATGCCTACGAGATCTTGTCAGGGTCATTACTTGAGAGTCTCTAGCCAGAGTAGATATGTGTCATAAAGAGAGTCTTTAATGATACATAGAGTAATGAGATCCTCAGGACAAGATCTAATAACACTTAGACTAAATGTGACGTATTCAGTTTAGTGGGAGTTGATACTTTGACCGTACTCTGAACCAAGTCGAGTATAAATAGTGAAAGAAAAAATTGCATGGCAACATTGCTTATGGAATGATTCATAGTAAAACCACCGACTTTCCAATTAATTGGGGGTCATGACGTGTTGTTAGATACTACTCTTGACTTACTTGAATTAAGTGTTAGTTCAAGTGGCCAACATAAACGAGAACTTAATAGGTCACACACATAGGAGATCGAAACTATGAGTAAAATGGTCTTGAATGGTGATTCAAGATATGACAAAGTATTTCGGGATTGTACCGCAATATGATCATGGCATAAAATCTTGCTTGGAATGGATCAGAAACAAGTGTTGTTGGCTTCCATTAATGCATGTTATTCCTGGTCATTAACTTCCTATAACTTCCATTAATACATGTTGTTCATGGTCATTAACTTCCCATAACTTCCATTAATGCATGTTATTCACGACCATTAACTTCCTATAACTTTCCATTAGTGATGGTGGCTATGTAAGACCAAATACTGCAAAAAATTAAGATGATTTTTTGTGTCTTGTGTAAGACATAGAAATGAGAAAAAGAACCTTCTTTTTCTAACAAACACACTTTTTCTCTAACTCTCTCAAGAGTTCATGCCTTTGCTAGCACAAAGAAAGAATTTTAGCCATCTCTTAGATATGTTTCATCCCTCTTTCTTCATGTGTACTTTCATTAGAGACGGTCTGCATTGATCATTATGGTTTACGACAACCCAATGCGAAGAAGATTAAAAAATGAAGGAGATTGTTAGAAAGGTATGTAAACATAAATGTTGGACCCCGATTTTTAAGTGGAATTTAGAAATAATGAGTAAAAAGAAATGAGTGATATTATGTATATGTTTA
>JAOSBO010191979.1:0-20568 GCA_027563915.1 Erythroxylum rotundifolium | reverse complement strand
AAGTACAAACGAGACACCTAGGCATTAGGAAAAACGTTTCTGCAACTCTTTTCTTTGGTTTCACCGAAACCATCTACACTTGCCTTCTTGCTTTACCGTCACCAAAACACCATCTTGCCCATTTGTCTATTGGCTTTTGGATAATCTATCAAGGTTGCACCTTTAGAAGTCTTCTATCATTAGAGGTTTTGATTGTTGCTAAATCCCTTGTTCATCCAACATCGAAATCTCTTGTTTGCTCGCCAAATTTTCAGAATTTTGCTATTACTATAGTGTAAATGATTTCTGTTGAGGTTTTAATGTTTGTAACTAGATGCATGAGTAAATTGAGTACATTTTCATGCGTGGGGATTGCTGCATGCATAAATAGTGTGGATGCATGTGTGGGTGGTGATGGAAGAAGCAAATTTGGGGATATTCATAACTAGATGAAAGTTTGAAGTGAGCTGAAGTATGAGATATGCAGAATTTTACTGAACATATGTTTGTATTTAGGTAATAACTTGATCTGTGAATATCAAAATTGGATTAAATTTTATTCAAAGTAAACTAGATACATATAGCTATATTTTTTATGAAGGAATCGAATTCAAAATATGTCCTTAAGAGTTTAGAAATTTGGCTTGAAGATGAAATTTGTGCTCTGTCAAAGTGTAAAAATAGTCTATGGGTTTTTTATTATACCTTGCACAAAACTGGACCAAAATTTATGAATTTGATGTCATTATAAACTTAAGATATTGAGGAACATTTGACTAGAAGGAAGTATTGTCTGAAAATGTCTAGATGTGGGTTAAAAATGGCGAGAAAGAATGAAAGAGAAAGAATAAAATGCAGCAAGCACGATCGCGACTATGTTAAAAGGCAAAGGAAGTCACGATCTTGCCTCAGCACGATCACGAATTTGATGATAAATGAAGGGAGTTGTGATCGTGCTTCAGCGCGATCATGACTCAGCTGTTAAAAGACGGAATTCGCGATCATGCATGTGCACAATCGCAACCCTAAAGCTTTGAATGGTTTTGAACATCTTTTGATCTTTTGTCCATATCTTTTTCTCCCAACCTCCAAATGACATAGGACTTGAACCATTAGACTCAAAACTCATATTTTTACATCTTCACCAAAAATTATAGCCATATGAAATTATTTGGGAGAGATTGGTTGATTAAACTAGGATGGAAATGATGAAAAATTGTGGAATTTCATAACTGGAATATTTTCATTGAACATGATTCGGTATTTTGAGTATATCTTGATCTGTAGATTTTTAAATGAGTTTATTCTTAATTCAGATTAAATTAGAGTCATATGGCTACAACTTTATTGAAGAATTCTAAGTTTAATTCTGTCTCTAAGTATTTCAAATCTTGCTTGAAATTGAGTCTTGACTGAGGTTGTAGTACTACGCGAGACAGAAATCATGTCCTGTTGATATTGAGTAAGCCGTATTGATGTAAACCGAATTAGGCTAAGGTGTCTACACAAAAGTTGTAGCTTATTATCTTATGTTTATATTGGTATAAATTTTATAATTTTTGGATATTGTAATTGAGAGATATGGGCTGTACAAATTGAATGTATGAAATTTGGAACTTTTAAAGCACAATTGATGTTTACATTAGTTTAGTAAGGAAATATACTTGAGAATTTGTCATGAACATGCATCATACATATTCAGTATACACGAATGAATTCTTAATCATACAAAATAGTAATTTTTATATGTGTTAATTGTTATAGAGGAACGTATAGAGCGACCACTTCCAGATATTGCCAGGACGTCGAGGCAATAAGCAATAAGGGAGCTTTTGTGAGTAATCTTAGATGGTTACACCTTACTTTGTTCTATTTCTTGAATTTGGTTTATGTTGATTATGTTCTGAATTCCAGAAAATGATTGTCTGAGTCATTTGATGCATGTTTATATCATTGGAAGTGCTACTTGGATGTGAATATGATTGGCTACTTGCTTTGCACATGAAATGTCTGAAATGACTTTGTTTTGGTTTTAAAACTGTTGAGGTCTAGTTGTGGGTAAATAGGCATGCCTAAAAGGGTTTGCAGCTGCTCCTATAATACTTCGATGTCGAGACTTTTGTCTCTCCTATGACACTTCGGTGTCGAGACTTTGGTCTCTCCTATATAAGTCCCGTTACCCACTTCTGTAAATTGCTTAGCAGTCATTTGATTTTATGTTCTGATATGTTTGATTCTAACATAAATAAAATTGTATTATGATTTTAAAGGGTTATACCTTCTTTTGATATTCAGCTCTGTCAAATATAAAATATGTTCTAAAATGCATTATGTCTGTTTTATTTACCAATTTGTTTAATGCATGCTTATGCTATTACATGATTTAGTATGATGAGTTATCATTTTATATATAGATTAGTTATTATTTACTAAGCTATATGTTTTGCATGGGGGATTTGCCCTGCGTAGGTTTAGAGTGAGGATTGTAAGGACTGGGATGAGTCAACAGTAATGGCCAGTAGAGTCTGAGTCTTGTTTTGATAAAAATGTATTTTGAATATATTTTGGCTTGTTATAAAATGTATGATTCTGAATTGTTGTACATTTTTGTAATAACTATGTTTCAAGCTAGTTTCGATTTTTGGAACAAATTTGTATTAAGTTCATCCGATATGATGGATGTTTGTTCTGAATTGCTTCCAATGGAAGATTTTTGAATGCTATGTTTTCGTAAAATATTTTGGTTTCTTTGTCCTGTCTTGTGTGGCATCCACCTATCCTCCCAGGGGGTATTTGGGTGTCACACCTTTTTGGTATCAGAGCCAGGTTTGGGCAATTTTGGTTTAACCAGTGTTTAACTATTGCTTTTATTTGAGTGTACAAGTTGTGTTTTGGCCTAATGCAATGTCCCATATTTTGTCTATAGAATTAACGATGGAAGGATCTTGCGATGCTATTGACGAAGTTGCTGAGAGCAATCAGCCGGACCAAACTCATCAAGTAATATCTGGACCCTCTAGAGTCAATTGAGGTGAAGCTGAGGTGCCACCTCCTCCTCCAGCTTATAGGGAGGCTTTGATTAGGCTATCCTAGGATATGATGAAGTTGTTGCATCGTATGACTGCACCCAAGGCTCCAATTGATCAACTACGAAAGTATGGTGCGGAGGAATTTACTGGGACATCTCTGGAGGAATCTGAGAGAGCTGAATTCTAGATAGAGAAGGTGAAGAGTGTGTTGGATGAGATCGGTTGTCCAGTAGAGCAGATGGTGCACTATGTTGTCTCCCTTTGGAAAGGAGCTGCTTATGAATGTTGGAAGTTCGTTATGAGGAGTCCTCAGCTACCGATGCCTCTAACTTGGAATTTCTTTACCCAAAATTTCCAAGAAAAATATATTATAGAGGCTTACAAAAAGGATAAGTAGAGGCAATTTCTGAGTCTGAAACTGAGAAATTTATCAGTTGCTGAGTATGATCGAGAGTTCAACCGTCTCAGTAAGTATGCCCCTGAATCTATGCATACTGAGGAGTTTTGATGTCACCAGTTCAAGGATGGTTTGCATGACTCCATCAAGGAGCATCTGGCAACATTTACTTTGTTGCAACAGGTGACTTACCATCAGCCGGTACAGGTTGCAATGAAAATAGAGAGACAGGAAATGGTCAGGAGAGAAAGAAGTCAACGAAGGGGCTTTGTTAGAGGAGGTTAGTCCTCGGGTAAACGAAGTCGGGAAGGTACTTCCTCTGCATCAGAAGTTACTCAAGGATTTGGAACTCGGGGAAGGCAACAAAACTTTCCCTCATTGGCTGTTTCTGGAAGGGGTTCCTCTAGAGGCCGAGGTTTGGGTGCCCCAGAGTGCCCTCATTGCTCTACACATCATTGGAGTGTTTCTTAGAGGGCTGCAGGTGCGTGTTTTCACTATGGCATTACTAAGCATCAAATAGCCAATTGTCTTCTCAAACAATCTCAGACATCACAAGCTAGTAATGAGATCTCTCTTGCATCTGCTAGGAATAGAGGATGAGGCAGAGGTCGAGGAGGATATAATCAGAACAAATCTAATCCAAGTTCCCACTTAGAAACTTTGAATCGACTGATTGTGCCTTCTGCTTCAGCTCGAGCTTATGTACTGAAAGCTCGTAAGGATCAGGACGACAAAATGTCATTGCTGGTATTGTTTCTCTCTTTAATTCTAAAATGCATGCATTGATTGACCCTGGATCCACTCATTCTTATATCTATGATGGAGAAATGTTTGATAAGGAAATGCTTATAGATCAGTTAAAGTATAACTTGCATGTAACTAGTCCTCTGGGTAGTAGTGTGTTGGTTAATCATGCATATAGGAGCTGTCCTATTATGATCCAAGGAAATGAGTATGTAGCAGATTTGATCAGATTACCTTTTCATGAATTTGATCTGATTCTGAGTATGGATTGGTTATCCAAACATCAGGCAATGATTGACTGTAATGCTAAGATAGTTATGCTTAGAATACTCGATCAGTTTGAAATAATATTGCATGACTTTTGCTCTAGTTCTTTAGATAATGTGGTAACTACTATGGAAGCTTGGAAGCTTTTCAGGAAGGGATGTGAAGCATATCAAACTTTTGTGTTTGATTCTAAGAAAGAGGTTGGTAAATTGCTAGATATTCCGACGATGAATGAGTTTCCATATGTGTTTCCAGAGGAATTGCCTAGACTCCCTCCTGAAAGAGATGTGGAGTTATCTATTGAAGTTATGCCTGGCACTGCTTCTATATCCAGAGCACTGTACAGAATGGCTCCTACTGAACTGAAGGAGTTGAAGGTGCAGTTACAAGAGCTTCTGGATAAAGGGTTTATTAGACCTAACGTGTCATTATGGGGAGCATCGGTGTTGTTTGTTAAGAAGAAGGATGGGACACTACAGATGTGCAACGATTATGGACAATTGAATAGAGTCATAGTGAAGAATAAGTATCCGTTGTCAAGGATTGAAGACTTATTTGATCAATTGAAAGATGCAGGAGTGTTTTCAAAGATAAATCTGTGATCGGGGTACTATCAGCTTCGGGTAAAGGATGTAGATGTATCAAAGACTACATTTAGGACTCATTATAGACATTATAAATTCCTAGTAATGCCATTCGACTTAACTAATGCTCCAACAGCATTTATGGATCTGATGAATAGTGTGTTCAGGCCTCATTTGGATTAGTTTGTGGTGGTGTTTATAGATGATATCCTGGTTTATTCTAAGAATGAACAGGATCATACTGAACATCTGCGGGAAAAACAATTGTATGCTAAGCTGAGTAAGTGTGATTTCTAGCTTTAGGAGATATCATTTCTAGGGCACGTTGTCTCTTTTGAGAGAATTAGAGTTGATCCTAGTAAGATAGAAGCGATTGTTAATTGGAAACCACCACAGAATGTGACTAAAATGAGAATTTTTCTGGGTCCAGCTGGTTATTACCGTCGATTTGTTAAGGAGTTCTCAGTGATAGCATCCCCTTTAACTAAACTATTATAGAAAGGAGTGAAATACAAATGGTCTAATAGATGTCAGAGTAGTTTTGACCAACTGAAAAGTATGCTTACCGAGGCTCCTATATTAGTCCAACCTGTTTCTGGTAAGGAGAAAGTTTTGCTTAGTGATGCATCTGGAATTGGTTTGGGTTGTGTTTTGATGCAGGAAGGAAAGGTAGTTGCTTATGCCTTTAGGTAACTAAAAACTTATAAACAGAATTATCTACTCACGATTTGGAACTTGCAGCAATAATGTTTGCCTTAAAAATCTAGCCTCACTACCTGTATCGTGAAAGGTGTAGAATTTTCACGGATCATAAGAATCTGAAGTATTTGCTTACCCAGAAAGAACTCAATCTGAGACAATGACGTTGGTTGGAACTATTCAAGGACTATGATTGTATTGTCGATTATCATCCACGTAAGGCTAATGTTGTGGTAGATGCCTTGAGTCGAAAGGCCATTCAGCATTATCACTTAAGTAGAGTGAATGGGAATTTATATCTGATGGAGCTTTAACAGCTCAGTTGAAAGCAAGGCCTATCTTAAGACAAGAAATTTGTGATGATTAGAGAGCTGATGATAAGTTACAACAACTTATCTTAGCTACTCAGGAAGGTAAACAGTCTGATTTTTTTGTGCAAGGAGATGGTGAATTGTATTATAAAGATCAGTTGTGTGTGCCAGCCAATGATGAATTGAAAAAGAAGCTGTTGTTTGAGGCTCATAACACAGTATTTATTATGCATCCTGGTGGAAACAAGATGTATCAGGATCTGAAGCAGCATTACTGGTGGTCAGGTATGAAACGGGATGTTGTGGATTATGTAGCTAAATGTTTGACGTGTCAGTAGGTTAAAGCTGAACACTAGGTTCCATCTAGTTTGTTACATCCTATTTCTATTCCTCAGTGGAAATGGGATAACATTACCATGGATTTTGTCATTGGACTTCCTCTCACTCAAAGGAAGCATGATGTGGTATGGGTGATTGTGGATAAGTTTACCAAATCCACTCATTTTTTGCCTGTTCTTCCTAACTATTCTTTAGATAGACTCGCGGATTTATATGTGAATGAGATAGTGAGATTGCATGGAGTACCGTTGTCAATTAATTCTAATCATGATCCTCAATTTACTTCGAGATTTTGGAAAAGTTTATAGAAAGCATTGGGTTCTCAAGTTAAGTTTTGTACTACTTTCCATGCCCAAACAGATGGACAATCTAAATGAGTTATATAGATATTGGAAGATATGTTATGGGGTTGTGTGTTAGAGTTTCCTGGCAGTTGGGATAATTATCTGACTCTGATGGAGTTTGCTTACAACAACAGTTATCAGACGAGCATCGGCATCGTGCCTTATGAAGCGTTGTATGGTAGGAAGTGTAGAACTCCTATATGTTGGACCGAATTGAGTGAAAACAAGATTATCGGGCCTGAAATTATGAAAGATACTGAAGAAAAGATTCAGATTATTCAACAAAGGTTGAAAGCTTCCAATGATAGGCAGAAGTCTTATGCTAACCTAAAAAGGAGAGATATTGAGTATCAGGTAGGCAATAAGGTGTTCTTGAAAGTGTCATTATGGAAGAATGTACTTTGATTTGGTAAGAAGGGTAAACTTAGTCCGCAATACATTGGCCCTTACGAAATTCTTAAAAGAGTTGGACCAGAGCTGATATGCTTATCAGCTGGCTCTTCCTGAAGAATTGGCCAAGCTAAATGATGTGTTCCACATTTCTATGCTAAGAAGATATCGGTATGATATGACACACAAAATTCCAGTGCAAGAAATTTAGGTACGACCGGATTTATCATATGAAGAAGGGTTGGTTTCTATCTTTGCTCGGGAAGTCAGGCAACTAAGGAATAAGCAAATACCTTTAGTAAAAATACTCGAGCAACACCATGGACTTGAAAAAGCAACATGGGAACCAGAAGAAACCATGAAAGTTCAGTATCCGCAATTATTCGGATCAGGTATGAATTTTGAGGACATCCCGTGTTAGGGGGTTAGAATATTAAGGAATTTCAATGCATTGTATGCTTTGAATATTTGAGTGTTCATTTATATGTGCATATGTATTTTTGACACATGCAAATATTTGTAAATGCATTCATTGACATTTTTCTGGGTATAAGTGAATTTTTTAAATGTGATTAAAGTGTGAATTTTGGATTATTAAATTGGTGTGTATTAAAATAAATTCCGCATTTTTGGAGATATTTAGGAAAACTATTGAAAATTTGAGGTAATTTAGATTAAGAAAAATAAAGAAACTAAGAGACGAATTATGTAGTGACAAATGGATCTATTATGGAATGACATGTGGACCTATAACTAAGACAATTGCTAACTTATCTAGTGGATAAGAGGAACATATGTAAAGGAGAGTTATGTTAAAGCAAAAACCAGGCATTAGGAAAAAAAATTTCGCAACTCTTTCCTTTGGTTTCATCGAAACCATCTACATTTGCCTTCTTACTTTACCATCACCGAAACACCATCTTGCCCATTTTTGTCTATTGGCTTTTGGATAATCTATCAAGGTTACACCTTGAGAAGTCTTCTGTCATTAGAGGTTTTTATTGTTGCTAAATCCCTTGTTAATCCAACACTGAAATCTCTTGCTTGCTCTCCAAATTTCTAGAATTTTGCTGAAGAAAGAGAAGCTTAATCAAGTAAGTCTTATGATAGTGTAAATGATTTATATTAAGGTTTTAATATTTGTACCTGGATGCATGCGTAAATGGAGTACATTTTCATGCTTGTGGATTGATTCATGTGTAAATGGTGTTGATACATGTGTGGTTGGTGATGGAAGAAGCAAGATTCAGAGATATGAATAACAAAATGAAAGTTTGAAGTGAGCTGGAGTATGAGATATACAGAATTTTATTGAACATACGTCTGTATTGAGGGTATAACTTGATCTGTGAATATCCAAATTGGATGGAATTGGATTCAGAGTCAACTAGATACATAGAATTACATTTTTAATGAAGGAATCTAATTCAAAATATGTCCTTAACAATCTAGAAATTTGGCTTGAAGATAAAATTTGTGTTCTGTCAAAGTGTAAAAACAGTATGTGGATTTTTTATTATAACTTGCAAGAAGCTTGACCAAAATTTATGAATTTGATGTCATTAGAAACTTAAGATAATGAGGAACATTTTTTTAGAAGGAAGTATTGTCTGAAAATGTATGGATGTGGGTTAAAAACAGCGAGAAAGAATGAAAGAGAAAGAATAAAATGCAGCAAGCACAATCGCGACTCTGTTAAAAGGCAGAGGAAGTCACGATTGTGCCTCAACATGATCATGGCTCTGATGGTAAACGAAGGAAATCGCGATCGTGCCTTAGCATGATCATGACTCGGCTGTTAAAAGATGCATGATCGCGACCCTGAAGTTTTGAATGGTTTTAAACATCCTTTGATCTTTTGTCCATATCTTTTTCTCCCGACCTCCAAATGACATGGGACTTGAACCATTAGACTCAAAATACATTGTTTTACATATCCACAAAAAATTATAGCTTTCTGAAATCATTTAAGAGAGATTTATTGATTAAAATGGGACATAAATGATGAACAATTATGGAATTTCATAATTGGAATATTTTCATTGAACATGCTTCGGTATTTTGAGTATATACTAATCTATAGATTTTTAAATGAGTTTATTCCTAAGTCAGATTAAATTAGAGTCATACAGCTACAACTTTCTTGAAAAAGTCTAAGTTTAATTCTGTCTCCAAGCATTTCAAAAGCTGGCTCGAAATTGAGTCTTGACTGAGGCTGTAGTACTACCCGAGACAGAAATCAAGTCCTATTGATATTGAATAAACCGTATTGATGTAGACCGAATTATCTAAGGTGCCTACAACAAAGTTGTAGCTTATTCTCTTATCTTTAGATTGGTATAAAGTTTGTAATTTTTAGATAGAGATATGGGTTGTACAAATTGAATGTATGAAATTTCGAACTTTTAAAGTACAATTGATGTTTACATTAGTTTAGTAAGGAAATCTAATCGAGAATTTGTCATGAACATGCATCATATATATTCAGTATACACGAATGAATTCTTAATCATACACAATAGCAATTTGTATATGTGTTAATTGTTATAAAGGAACGCATAGAGCGACCACTTCCAGACATTGCCGAGACTTCGAGGCAGTAAGCAATAGGGGAGCTTTTGTGAGTAATCTTAGACAGTTACACCTTACTTTGTTATGTTTCTTGAATTTGGTTTATGCTGATTGTGTTCGAAATTTCGGACAATGATTGTCTGAGGCGTTTGATGCATGTTTATATCATTGGAAGTGCTACTTGCATGTAAATATGATTGACTACTTGCTTTGCACATGAAATGTCTGAAATGACTTTGTTTTAGTTTTAAAACTATTGACTCCTAGTTATGGGTAAATAGGCATGCCTAGAATGGTTTGCAGCTGCTCCTGTGACACTTCGGTGTCAAGACTTCGATCTCTCCTGTATAAGTCCTATTACCCACTTCTGTAAATGGCTTAGCGGTCATCTAATTTTATGTTCTTATATGTTTGATTGTGACATAGACAAAATTGTATTCTGATTTTGAAGGGTTATACCCTCTTTTGATATTTAGCTCTGCTAACTATAAAATATGTTCTATAATGCATTATGCTATTTTATTGTTAAAACAATTTGTTAATGCATGCTTATGCTATTACATGATTCAGTATGATGAGTTATCACTTTATATATAGATTAGTTATTATTCACTAAGCTATATGCTTAGCACGATGGATTTGCCCCGTGTAGGTTCAAAGTAAGGATTATAAAGACTGGGACGAGTCAATAGTAATGGCCAATGGATTTTGAGTCTTGTTTTGATAAAAATGTATTTTAAATATAATGTGGCTTGTTTATAAAATGTATGATTCCGAATTGTTGTAAATTTTTGTAATAACTATGTTTCAAGCTGGTTTCAGTTTTTGGAACAAATTTGTATTAACTTCATGCGATATGATGTATGTTTGTTATGAATTGCTTCCAATGGAAGATTTTTTAATGCTATGTTTCCGTAAAATGTTTTGGTTTGTTTGTACTATCTTGTGTGGCATCCACCTATCCTCCCAGGGGGTATTTGGGCATCGCAACATAAGCAAAGGAAATGAGACTGATGTGGATGTGTCAATCTAATAAGGCTCACAATCTCACTAGCTTTTGTCCACCACCAGTCGCTACTCTTCTAAAGATAAAGCACATTGACCAATCATAAGAGAAAAAGTACATGCTAAATTTTTCATGGATTTTTCTATTCAATTCACATTCTAATATTGACTATATAATCCTAGAAGCAATAGAAGAAGAGACAACGTTTGTTTGTTTGTTTTATTCTCTCTCTCATTTTATTGTAAACTTAAAAGCTTGTAAAAAGCATACAAAATTAAAAACACACATGCATATAAGAAAGAAATATGAAAATGTAAAGGAAAAGAAATTGACTTCCCTTGGGTGTCACAGTTTGTGCTTCCACCATATGAAGTCATTCAAGATAAGGCCTAAGTTGATGGCCTCTAATTTTCACTATATTCACTATCTTCATATTTTTAATCTCTACTGAGTCCATGCACTCTAGAAAGATCTCAAATGTCTCTTCACCTTTTTCTTCTTCATTCAATTTTTCTAACATGCTATGTAAAGGTAAAGAGTTAGTATTAACAATAATTAGGAACTCAATATTTACCTTTGAGTTGAATGATGTATCTTTTTTTGCTTCAAGCTTCTTCTCCACTTCTTCCACACCAACAATTGCTTGAGTAGTATTCTCAATATTCTCAAGCTCCTCTTCACTTTGTAAGGCCTCTGCACTACGTACCTTGGATATACCTCAGGTTGAGATAATTGTGCCTCTTCGCTTTGTGATGCTAGGCAGTTGATAGCTTCTACCAACTGACCCACCTAGCTTGCCAAGTTCTAAGTCTAAACATTGTATCTTGCCATAATTGTATCATATCCTCCTAGAACTTCTATAATTGCAAAGTATTCGCAGCAACAACATTAAATGATTCTTTAAGAAATGTACCTAAGTTTTGCTGCCACTTCGAATTCTGGAAGATAGACCAAAATTGTCTTTCCTCCTGCTAAAAATGTAAAGTGTTTGTAGCGACAACATTAACTAGTTCTTTTAGAGATAGACCTAAGTCGTAATGAGAAGTTTCTGGTCCATATGGAAATTGTTGTGCATCCTGTAAACTATCATGGAAGTAATTTTGATGGTGATCCTATCCATAACTAAAGTTAGTATGATCATTCTAAACATGATCATAGGATAAAGAATATGAGTTACAGAAAAAATTACTTTTATCTATGAAAATTTTTCAACACACAAACATTAAAAAAAAAGTGCAAAGATCATGAAATAACTGAAAAGAAACTAATTATAAACAAATATGTACAAAACACTAATTAAAGTCAAGAACAATAATTAAAACAATGCACTCCCCAACAATGGTGCCAAAATTGACGTAGCGCATCGTAACACTACTCAAAATAACTAGATCCATAACTACAGTAGTGATGAGTCTAGTTTGATCACATAGAGAGTGTGTGTAAAGCTTTTGAAATGAAATCAATTGGTGTTTAGATTTAGGGGGTTTTTGGTTAATTTTCTAATAAGAAAATAAAACAAAAGTATACTAACAAAAGAAAATTAAAGAAAACATGCAAAAATGATGAAAAGTGATGAATTCATTAGGGACCTAGTTCTTTAGTTCAATCTCAGCCTACACCCAGTTAAACATATTTTATCGAATTGTTATCCTTATATCTGACCTTGAACTATTGGTTGTACATTAACAACAAGCTCTGTTAATCTTGATTTTTCCTTAGGTCATAGTTAATTAAGAAGAGCTCATTAATTAACCCTAACTATTAGATAACCTAGGAGACGCTCTCTAAGTTTAATCAGATAGCTACCTTATGAATGAGAAAAACAGACCAATCTAATCAATAATCTCACAAGCTCAGATTATTTAACCTAGGTTACATTATCCCTAATGATATAATATCATTAGTTGCTACAAATGAATTCAAACATGACTATTAAGTATCGTATTTAAAGTTCTAGCAATGGGTTCTCATGAAAAACAATCTAATAGAGCATTAAGATCATTCTTACAAAATGCCTAATTCATAAACGCAAGAGAGTAAGAATAACAAAACATTAAAAAAATATGCTTAATCGGGTTCTTCGGTGTCGATATCACTTTTGAACCAACGTCGAGAAGTCTAGCCCTCCATAAGTCTCTAAAGGATGAGACGTTTTCCCCTCTTCATTCTCCCAAAGCCTCTTTGTTGATTCTTAAAACGTTTTCCAATGAAAACATATCTTTGTCGTCACTGAAATGTTGCTTTTGTATGGAAATGTGGGGTTTTGGGTGAGTTGTTAATCAACTTACGGGTGTGAGATGTGCATCATGGGTATGACATGGTGAGTCACACCCGTGACACGCCTTTGCATGAGTACAAAACATGTCACATCCGTGAGTGATGCTCACAATTGTGACAAGTTTCTTGATTCACCGTGAGCCCTCCTCCATTCTTCATCTTTGTGTTTTCAACATATAATCATCATCTTCATGCATTTTCTTGTCTTTACTTGCTTTAATCTTTCTGATTCTTACTCCATGAATAAAAGGATTGTGAATCTCCGAAAAATAGCTCAAATATGTTGCTTTTAACTCACTTTAGCTCTTTCTCTTTCAAATTGTACCAAAACCTTACATGAACTAAGGTGAGTGTCTTAAGCATTTTCATATCATTAATTACTAAATGTTATTGTATAAATATACAATCAATTAAGCACATATCAATGATCATGTGGTTAACTAGGTTTTTACTAAAAAAGTTGATATCAAAATGTTAAGTATGATAGTGTATAAAAATATGTCTATTGAAGGTTTTGCTCAATGCCTTTAACTACACAAATGTGTGCTTAATCATGTTCTTATTTTAATTTTGATAGGGACTCATGCATTGTTTATATTATGTTGTCATGCATTGGCCTTGTGTATAATGTCAAGTTGTTAAAATAATGCATGGGACCTATTATAATGCATAGGCCTATTTTACTTGGAAATGAGAAGGGAATTCATGATAACTACCTTTAAACTATATTTATGAATGGTAGAATTGGACTCAAGATTTGCACATAGGTGTTAGCTTTATTAAACCTAGTAAAAGACATGACATGTATTTTTAACCCTCTATTATTATTCCTGACTCTAACAATTTCAATTCACCTACATTAAAGTGATAATCTAAATTCTTCTCTTATGAAAAAACTATTATATAAATGCTTATCCCACTCACTATAAAATACACAAGGAAAAATCTAATTGGGTCCCATTAAAGTTTTCTTAACTATTATATAATTTTGTGTCTATCCATTATATACAATGCATATGACGTAATCTATATTATTCTATATAATATTCTTTTGAACCTTTTCAAGCCATTTTCATATAAAAACTCATAATTTCACTAGTATATAATAACAAGCTAAAGGAAATAGGCAAATATTGAGATAATGAAGCAATGAATTGTGGATGGGTAAATTTTTTATTAAAATTATGATTATGGTAAGGAATAAATATCCACCAAAGTTTGCTCCTTATAACTTATCATTTTTGTTTACAGTGTTTGATTTGAAGATTAAGATTAAGTTATATGAATATATTTATATAGAAGAAAGTGAATGGTAATTAAAAAAAATATTGAGATTGTAAAGAAATGATATTTTTTTAGAAATAAAATGATCTTTAGTTGTGTAAATTCCTAGTTAAAAATATTATTATGACAAGGAATATATACCAACCGATGTTTCATTCTACAGATTTGAATGTTTTTGTCTATTCATGGTGTCCCCTCACAAATAGAGAAATATTGAGATTACATAGAAGGAACTTTTATAGTGTTAATTTTTTATGAAAATGAAATTCAAAAGTTAGTCAGTATTAGTATACATATAGTTATGTGCACCTTGAATTTTGATTTTTTTCTAATTTTGTTATTATGAAAAATCTTATATATTAGAATATGAAAAAAATGTTTCATATATTCAATATGATTATGGAAACAAACCTGAAAAATGAGAAGGGTGAGGGTAAGAAAACTTTCTAAATGGCAATGCATTATGAACCTATTAGAACAACTAAATGTTATTCATATACAACCAAGACATCACTAGAGGACTCATCTATTGACCTTATATGATGGGAGAACTCTACATATGGTTGAGCTATATAAACTAAATTCATAAAGAATAGTTCTTTTGGGCATTGCATGAGAAGTCAGTGCATATAAAGGTGAAATTATAATTGAGGGTATGAAATGCTCATATAGAGGAATCATCTTACCATATGGTATGGTTTTTTTTTCAGTATATTATAGAAGGAAGTGTTAGCATGTTCCATTATGGGTTACCATTGAAAATTGTTAGGTTATACCAACTTATTGTTGTATAGACGAAAACAATTTATAGTATTTTTAGTGATTTTTAATACATATGTTTGTGAACATCAAGCCATGATTTCATATATATGTCACTTCATTTTTTAAAATTTTATAATATCGTAGAGAAATACAACCATTCCCAAATTAGATGGTGGTATGTAAAATTTAACTTATAACAAGTGGTGGTACATTTCTTTGGTTATATTCATTTATGTAACAACTCAATGTGTACATATTCGTAAAACAATAGATAATTTTTTTCAAAAATTTAGTGAATTTTTTAAATTAATAAATTGTATTGAAAAGAAAATTCCGCAACCTTAATAGGTTACAATCCAATGTTTAACAAAAGAAATAAGAGAAATTCGTCCTTGCTACAATCTAAGAAATACATATGTTCATCTACCTAGTTTTGTACCGAGTTCCACCTATATATAACTCTCATTCAAATTTCCATATTGTTTTAATATTAGGGCAAAAAATTTTGCAACTCCTCTAACTATCAGTGTTAGTCTACAATGTAGAACTATTTTTGGATGCACATTTTCCATTTCTCTAGCTTCCCTAATATCCTTTTATTCCTTTCCTACCATATGAAGTACATCACTGCTGCAATGCAAATTTTAAGGGCTTTATAGTCTACACTCCTTGCCATTTTTAGTTTAGTAGCCTTGTTTATCATTTCTTCCCACTTCTGAGCTAGAATTCTGACCCCCATATCTAATTGCATTCTTTTCTAGATTTGTTTCATAAACCTGCAATTTAGGAGAAAGTGATTCCTATCAAATGGGAATATATTGATTATATTGAAAGAATACCATGGTCTAATACCAACTATACCTAGACAAAGTTCACAAAGTTAGCACCCTATATTTTAAATAAGTAACAACTTTAGTGACAAATGGAATACCATATATGAGCATAAACCACAACATGCCTCAATATAAACTATACTATTCCTCTTTGTATTTAATTCCATTCTTATGTACCAAAGATACCATCATTGACTACAAATAAGTAAAAAAATACACTTTGAAATGATAATGTATTAACTGAATAAGAAAGATATCATACCTTAATGCAAACTATATTAGTAGTCAAAAGCATCTACAAATGGCTAATGAGAAGTATATAGTTTGTCAGATATGTGTATCCGATAGTGTAGGTTATATGTATTATATATGGAACTGTGTGCATGTAAGGTATTATAGGGCATGTTTAACAACATACCCATATGGTCAACCATAATCATGTTTAGATTATTGAATAGACTGCACATATTTTTATTAAGAAAGTTGCACATCTTTCTTATCATTATAGACTAAATTTGTGGACTTACTATTTCTTTCTAGGGGAAAGATTATACTTGTGAGTGATATCTATCTTGAATATTAAACCAGTGAAAGTTGAAAAATATAAAGTAACTTATCACATATAAAGTGATCTTTATTTCTCTAAAAGAACATAACAAGGCTAAGTGATAATAAGATTATTATCAAAGAAAACTCCAATAACTAAAGTCCTTTAATATGTTGAGAAGGCAAAAGTCTAATCTTTAAGCTTGATTTTTTGTTGAATATCGGTAATGGAAGTTTATTAGTCCTCTCATTTTATTTGCATTTGAATAAAAGCTTTTGCATTAGAGTTGTTATTATTATACAATTTGAATGAGATCAAAATTATTTTTCTTTATTGATTTAGGGAATGATAAAATGATATATTTCATTTCATTAAGAAATGTTTTTTCCAAAGTTATTATGGAAGAATAAACATGTTTTTGTTTTATTCATATTCAACGTGTTCATATGCATTTGAAAAGACACATTACACTAAAAAATGAAGAGAGAAATGGGTTGTGTTATTGCATTTTTGTAAAAATCAGCATCTAAAACCATTTCCTTAATGCATCATAAAATGACTAAACTTGTTTTAAAACTTATTTAGTTAAACTTTCATAGTGTTGTAAGCATTATACTTTGATGATATACTTGTCTCATAGGATGCTTTTGAACTAATTGAAAAGTGTTGAATACCATATTTTGCTTAAATTAGTTTCAAGAAAATGGTTATATGGATAAGGTCTATAATTACAATTCAAATACTAATATAACAAAATTTTGTGGAATTAATAAAGAAATAATTGGTATCAATGTGAAATAGTGTCGGGGACAAACCTTACATGTTATTTTGGTGAATAACATGATTCAATAACTAATTTATATTGGTTACCAAGGTTTGAATGATGACATAAGGAAATATCAAAACCTCATAAAACCCTCATTTCCCTGTACAGAGATTGTTGAATATTGTAAGGAATACTCTATTAGGCAAAATGCAGAAATATAGGTTAGTGATTCGAACTTTCTTGAAAGAGCATTAGAGAAGGGAAGTGTGTATATGTCTTAGTTTAAGCAAACTATCAAAAGAATAAATAGAACTAATAAGTGATTTAATTTAATGATTTGTGTGAAGTAGCAATGGAATCAATTCTTCAAAGGATTTGTTAATTTAACTTGTAATAATTGAAGACATGTTAGTGACTATTGTTTGCTGCTAACTATATTTGTAATTATGTAATAGCTAGGTAGCGTTAATTATATTTAGGAAAATATCAAAAATAATTTTAAATAAGTAACAAATTCACTTATATATGGAAATATCAAGACTAAGGATAAATAACTCCATGTATAAAAATAAATATATGAGGACTTAATACTTATATTTACTAACCTAATTTCTAGAAAATATCATTGGTAATTTTAAATAAGCATTATGTACACTTTAGAATGGGAACACCTTCACTAGTTATAGACTATGCCCAAACTCAATATAAACTATAGTGGTGATCTACGTATCCAATACCACGCCTATGTACAAGGAATATCATCATTCATAATAGATAAGTAACATATACACATTTAATAGGAATACACTTTAGAATGGAACTAACACATATCAGTAAATGATTATGTATCAACTTGTGTCTTTAAATGTCTTATTTAATATAGTTAACTATACAAATATGTAGTCCATCATATCATTAAAGTTATTTAAAGGAAAATGCTAAGTATATGGGTTGGTATACGATAGTGAATGAAACTATTTGTTAAAGGTAATATCAAACAAGGTAACTATACATATGTTTGGTGAATAAATTTTTTGTAAGAATTTTTAAAGGAAAGATATGAAAGATGGATTGATGTACATAATTGTTTGGAACATTTGCATAGGTTTTTTTAGACATTATTAACTACACTTGTATCAAATTGTGCCTATTAGTGGTGGTCTTGGACATAGTTAACTTCATGAAAACTTGGTAACCCATATTATTCCTAGAAATTTTACTAAAGAAATATGTTAGTTAACCCCAAAAGATGTCAGTCTATTAGTGATTACCTTTTGGATGTTCTTTCATACAAACATTGCTCATTTTTAAATTAAAGATTTATTGAAACTTGAAAGTAAACATCTTGTCTAAATTGCAATACAAACTTTTGACATGTTTTTACATATTCCCTACCTAAGTCCTTATTTATCAGCTATTATTTTCTATTTTAATGTTATTTAGAGGAGAAGCACGAAACAGGTAAGTATTTTGGTTTGTTTGAGGTTCTTCGTGAATCTTTTTGTAGAGCTACATTAAAAAATATAACGGAGTTTGAAGTGTTAATGCTACTATGAGAAATGAGAAGCAGACATTTACAGGGTTTTGTTGTAACATATATGTTAACTATGAAATAAAATTTTCTAATTAAAATTTTTTCAACTTTATTTCTATCTTTTATAATAAAAGTTGTCATAATGATGAGATTAGAAAAGTTTGAAAAGAATAACAAGGAAGAAGATCTTGAATAATGTTGGCATGTGTCCATTTGGAGTCCACGTTATATTATTATATGTACTTGTGTCCAATTAACATATGTTTGAAGTAAATCACATGTTAATATAGACTTTACGTACAATAAGCTAAATACACAAGAAGGGGGGGTCAAATTGTGTAATCTTTTCGTGAATACAAAATATTTAAAAAAATCTTGTTAAGAACTTCTCCAACTTGTTAAAAGAGTACCACGAAAATCATAGAAAAATTGTTACGTAGTTAAATCACAAATAACTTCTATATACTTGTTTAATCAACAAAATAAACTGAAGTAAAATAATAGAAGATAGACGCTGCGATTTTTATACTAGTTCACCCCAAATCGTAGGCTATGTCTAGTCCTCAGAGTTCATCTGAGTATTTCACTATACTTCGAAAAATTACAAGTATTCTTTCTTCCCTTCCAGAGCCTCTTCAGGTCTCTTACAAAGTATTCTTTCAGCTACCTTAGCCTCTCCAGGCTCTTGCCTTTTCTTTCTCTCACTAGAAAGATATTGTGAGTTTTTGTTATAGTAGGGTAAGCTCTCTTAGTATCACACTACATAAATTTTCTTTTCTAAGTAAACACTTGAAAGCTCAAAGATCAGTGATTTCTCAAAAGTTGTAAGATTGTCTGATCTTCGACTATGACTAGTATTTATAGCCTTCGTCTCCAATTGCTTCTTGATTCTTGATAACTACTTCTTGAATCTTGATAACTGTTATTTAGTTGAGTTCTGTAACTAACTCCAACTAACTAACTGTCTGACGTACTAGCGTATCTTTTTCTTTGTATCGTCTGTGTTTTTCAACTTCCTCTGTATTTTGCGCTTCTTTTGTGTTTTGCGCTTCTTCTATGTTTTCCGTTTCTCCTGTGTTTTCAACTTCTTCTGTGTTTTTCGCTTCTTTTGTGTTTTCCGCTTCTTCTGTGTTTTGTGTTTCTTCTATGTTTTGCGCTTCTTCTGTGTTTTTCACTTCTTTTGCACACTTAATACACTTATCAAAAACGTTCATTTATTTCTAACATTATTATTATTTGATTGTCATCAAAATTAATCATCGTGAAGTCTTCTTGACTTAACAATCTCCCTCTTTTTGATGATAACAAATAATCATAATTTAGAAAGATAAAAGTGAATGAACGAATATTATTCAGATAATGAATAAGAAGACAACAAACAAAATATGTAAAGAATAAGAAGACAACATACGAAATACACATATGTTATCTTTACTATCTTCTATGTTTTGTATCTATTCTTCTCTTCTTTCTTCTGCTTTTCTTCTTTCTTCTACTTTTCTCCCCTTTCTTCTTTTTTCTCCCCCTATTTGTTATTAATCAAAAAGTTTTATCTCAGATGCTTCATGATTTTAGAAAGCATACGTTGCATATCAGTTCTAATCAACTTAAGGTATTCTTCTATTGAAACTCGTAGATATGCTACTTCCTCACGTAGATCGCCCATTGAGTCATGCAGATCATCAACCTTAGTATGAATTTCTTCAATCTCCTTTACTAAGGCTTCCTGACTCCATTTCTGAGAATAACTTACTTCTTCCATTCCAATAGTAGTAACTTGTTGAGGTGCACTTGATGGATAGAAGTTTGTAGCCACAAATGTTTCTGAAGGTAAAAAATCTAATTCAATGATTTTCAGAACAGGAGTTTTGAAAAATTGTTTGCCTTCAGGGAGATCAAGATCAT
>JAOSBO010191966.1:3234-19019 GCA_027563915.1 Erythroxylum rotundifolium | reverse complement strand
TGCCTACAAAATGTGCCTACAGGCTCTTTTTCCCACTGAAGGTGCCTAGCAACCATGTTGAAGGCCAGTTTTGCCCACTAAAGGTGCACGAACATGCTATTTCGCCTACCAAAGGCACCCAGCAGGCTATTTTCCCACAGAAAGTGCCTGGTGACCATCGTAACGGGTTGTTTTGCCAACCAAAGGTCCACCATGGTGATAGGATATTTTCTCACTGAAGGTGCCTAACGACCATGGTGACAAGCTATTTTACCCACCAAAGGTGCACCATCGTGTTGTTTTCCCCACTGAAGGTGCTTAGCGACCACACCGAAGGGCTGTTTTGCCCATCGAAAGTGAACCAACATACTGTTTTTCCCACCAAAGGTGCCATACGAGCTATTTTTCCAACAAAAGGTGACTAGTGATCATGCCAATAGGCCCTTTTTCCTAGCGAAGGTGCATCAACAGGCTTTCCCCATCGAAGTTGCCTAGCGACCATGCAAACGAGCTATTTTAGACACCAAAGGAGCACTAACGTGTTGTTTTGTCCACCAAAAGTGCGCAACAGACTGTTTTTCCTACCGAAGGTACCCAACAGGATATTTTTCCCATCGAAGGTGCATAGCGACCGTGCCAATGGACTATTTTGCTATCCAAAGGTGCACCAACGTGTTGTTTTGCCCACAAAAGGTGCCTAACGAGGTATTTTTCCCACCGAAGATGCCTAGCGACCGTGTCGAAAGGCTGTTTTGCCAGCCGAAGGTGCACCTAAGTGTTGTTTTGCCCACAAAAGGTGCCCAACTAGTCGTTTTTCCCATCAAAGGTTCCTAACGACCATGCCAACTGGCTGTTTAGCTCATCGAAGGTGCACCAACATGTTGTTTTGTCCACCAAAGGTGCCCAAGGGGTTGTTTTTCCCACTAAAGGTCCCTAGAGACCGTGCTGAAGGGCTGCTGCCCCCATCGAAGGTGCACCAACATGTTGTTTTGTCCACTAAAGGTGCCCAATGGACTACTTTTCCCACCGAATGTGCACCAACATGCTAATTTGCCTACAAAATGTGCCATACGGGCTCTTTTTCCCATGGTAGGTGCCTAGCGATCATGCTAATTAGCTTTTGTACCCACTGAAGGTGCACCAATATGTTGTTTTGCCTAGCAAAGGTGCCCAACGGGCTGTTTTCCCCACCGAAGTTGCCTAGGAATTATGTCAACGGGCTATTTTGCCCACTAAAGGTGCAACAACTTGTTGTTTTCCCCATCAAAGGTGCCCAACGGGATGTTTTTCCCACCAAAGGTGCTGAGCGACCATGACAACAGGCTGTTTTTTTCCACCAAAGGTGCCCCAACGGGCTATTTTGCTCACCAAAGGTGCACCAATGTATTGATTTTTCCACCAAAGGTTCCCAATGGGTAGTTTTTTGCACTGAAGGTCCCTAGAGACCTTTATGAAGGAATGTTTCCCCTACTAAAGGTGCACCAATGTGCTATTTTGTCCACCAAAGGTGCCCAATGGGCTACTTTTCCCACCAAAGATGCCTAACGGCCATGAAAATGGGTTGTTGTCCCACCGAAGGTGCCTAACGACCCTGCTAACGGGCTATTTTGCCTTCCGAAGGTGCACCATTGTGTTATTTTTCCCATCAAAGATGCCTAACGGCTGTACCAAAGTGTTGTTTTTCTCACCGAAGGTGCACCAACATATTATTTTGCCTGCCAAATTTGTGCCCTAAATACTCTTTTTCCCACCGAAGGTGCCTAACGATCGTGTTAATGAGCTTTTTTCCCACCAAAGGTGCAGCAATGTGCTGTTTTGGTCAGCAAAGGTGCCCAACGGGCTGTTTTCTCCACTAAAGGTGCCTAGCAATCGTGCCAACCGAAGGTGCAACATGTTTTTCCCACCAAAGATGCCCAACGGGTTGTTTTTCCAACCGAAGTTGCCTAGCGACCATGCCAACAGGTTGTTTTACTCACTAAAGCTACACCAACGTGCTATTTTGCCCACAAAAGGTGCCTAACGGGCTATTTTTCCTACCAAAGGTGCCTTGTGATTGTACCAAGGCGCTCTTTTTCTCACCGAAGGTGCACCAATGTGCTATTTTGCCTCCCAAATGTGCCTTACTGGCTGTTTTTCCCATTAAAGGTGCCTAGCGACCGTGCTAAAGTGCTTTTTGCCCATCAAAGGTGCACCAAGGTGTTGTTTTACCCACCAAAGGTGCCGAATGGGCTATTTTTCTTGTCGAAGTCACCTGGCGACCCTGCCAACTGGTTGTTTTGCTCACCAAAGGTGCACCAACAAGCTATTTTGCCCTCCAAAGATGCCTAGCGGGCTGTTTTTCCCACAAAAATTACCTAGCGACTGTGCCAACAGGCTGTTCTACCCACCAAAGCTACACCAATAGCATATTTTCCCTCTAAAGGTGCCTAACAACCATGGCAATTGGCTATTTTGCCCACCGAAGGTGTACCAGGGTGTTGTTTTTCCCACCAAAAGTGCCTAGCAACCTTGCAGAAGGGCTATTTACCCACCAAACTTGCCCAACGGGCTGTTTTCCCCACTAAAGGTGCCCACGACATTTTTCCCACCAAAGTTGTACCAAGTTGTTGTTTGCACACCAAAGATGTCCAAAGAGCTATTTTTCCCATCGAAAGTGCCTAGCAACCATGCTAACGGGCTATTTTTCCCACTGAAGGTTCACCAACTGTGGTATTTTGCCCATCAAAGCTGCCCAATGGGTTTTTTTCCCCATCTAAGGTGCCTTACGACCATGCCAACAAGTTATTTTGCCCACCGAAGGTGCACCAATGTGCTATTTTGCTCATGAAAGGTGCCCAATAAGATGTTTTTCCTACTGAAGGTGCCTAGCGATAGTACCAACAGGTTGTTTTGCCCACCGAAAGTGCACCAATGTGATGTTTTGCCCACCTAAGCTACCCAGCGGGCTGTTTTTCCCACTGAAGGTGCCTGGCGACTGTGGCAAAGGGTTGTTTTGCACACCTAAGGTGCACCAATGGGCTATTTTCTCACCTAAAGTGCCTAACAACCGCGTCGACGAGCTATTTTATCCAATGAAGGTGCACCAACATGTTGTTTTTCCCACCGATGGTGCCTTATGGGCTGTTTGCACACTAGTGGTGGCCAATGGGCTATTCTTCCCACTGAAGGTAGATCAACATGCTGTTTTGCCCACCTTGGGTGCCCAACGGGCTATTTCTCCCATCGAAGGTGCCTAACAACTGTACTGAAGGGATGTTTTACCCTCCGAAGGTGCACCGACATGCTATTTTATTGAACAAAGGGCTCTTTTTCCCACCGAAGGTGCACCAACATGTTATTTTCACACCAAAGGTGCCTAGCAACCATACTGAATGGCTGTTTTGCTCACCAAAGGTGCCTAGTGACATTTTTGAAGGTGTTGATTTGCCCATCAAAGGTGCCCTACGGGGGTGTTTTTTCTACCAAAGGTGCCTAGCGACCGTGCGAAATGACTGTTCTGGCCATTGAAGGTGCTCCAATGTGTTGTTTTGCCCACCGAACATTCCCAGTGGGCTATTTTTCCCACCGAAAGTACCTAGTGACTGTGCCAACGGGCTATTTTCCCACCAAAGGTGCCTAATGATTGTTCCGAAGGGTTGCCCACTGAAGGTGCACCAATGTGTTGTTTTGCCCCAAAGGGGCTCAACGGACCATTTTTTCCCACCAAAGGTGCCTAGTGATCATGATGAAGGGGTGTTTTGCCCATCGAAGGTGCACTAACGTGTTGTTTTGCCCACCAATGGTGCCCAACAGAGTTTTTTTTCACCAAAAGTACCTAGCTACCGTGCCAACAGGCTGTTTTGCCCACTGAAGGAGCACCAACGAGTTATTTTCCCACTGAAGGTGCCTAAAGACCATGCCAACAGGTGATTTTGTCCACCCAAGGTGCACCAACGTGTTGTTTTTCCCACTGAAGGTGCCTAACGACCATACCAAAGGGATGTTTTACCCTCAAAAGGTGAACCAACGTGCTATTTTTCCCACCGAAGGTGCACCAACATGCTATTTACCCACGAAAGGTGCCTAGCAAGTTGTTTCTCACACCAAAGTTGCCTAACAATCATGCCAACGTGTTGTTTGCTCACCTAAGTGGCCCAGCGGGTCATTTTACCCTCCAAAGGTGCCTAGCGAGCATGCCAACGGGCTGTTTTACATGCCAAAGCTACACCAACGAGCTGTTTTCCCACCGAAGGAGTCTAGCGACCATTCCAAAGGGTTGTTTTGCCCAACGAAGGTGCACCAACATGCAGATTTGCCCACCAAAGGTTCCCTTCGGGGTGTTTTTCCCGACTAAGGTGCCTAACGACCATGCCAATTGGTTGTTTTGGCCACCGAAGTTGCACCAACGTGCTGTTTTGCATACAAAAGATGCCCAGTGGGCTATTTTTCCCACCGAAAGTGCCTAGCAACCGTGCCAACAAGTTGTTTTGCCCATCAAAGGTATACCAACGTGTTTTTTTCACACCGAAGGTGCCTAACGACCATGTCGAATATTTTTTTTGCCCACCGAATTCGCACCAACCTGCTATTTTGCCCACCGAACTTGCATCAACATGTTATTTTGCTCACTAAAGGTGCCTAACGAGTTGTTTTTCCCACCGAAGTTTCCTAACGACTATGCCAACGGGTTGTTTTGTCCATCGAAGTGCACCAACGTGCTGTTTTCCTCACCTAATCGGCCCAGCGAGTTTTTTTACCCACCAAAGGTGCCCAGCGAGCATACCAACGGGTTGTTTTACCCACCAACGCTACACCAACAAGCTATTTTCCTATCGAAGGAGCCTAGCGACAATGTCGAAGGGCTCTTTTGCCCATTGAAGATGCACTAACGTGCCGATTTGCCTACCAAAGATTACCTTCGGGGTGTTTTTCTCGACGAATGTGCCTCGCAACCATGCCAACTGGCTATTTTAGCCATTGAAGGTGCACCAACGTGCTGTTTTGCAAACAAAAGGTGCCCAGCGGGCTATTTTGCCCACCAAAGGTGCACCAACTAGTTGTTTTCCCACCCAAGGTGCCTAACAACCATGCCGAACGGTTGTTTTGCCCACCGAACGTGCACTAACGTGCTGTTTTGCCCCCCAATGGTGCCCAACAGGCTGTTTTTCCCACCGAAGGTGTCTAGCGACCATGGCAACAAGTTGTTTTGCCCACTAAAGGTGCACTAATGTGTTGTTTTGGCTACCAAAGCTTCCCAATGGGTTGTTTTTCCGACCGAAGATGCCTAGCGACTATGTAATGGGCTGTCTTGTGCACCAAAGGTGCACCAACGAGTTGTTTTCCCACCGAAGGTGTCTAACGACCATGCGAAAAGGCTATTTTACCCACAGAAGGGGCTTAGCGACCGCACTGAAGGGTTTTTTTCCCTCATTGAAGGTTCACCATCGTACTGTTTAGTGCACCAAAGGTGCCCAATTGGTTATTTCTCCCATAGAACGTGCCTAGAGACCGTGCTGAAGGGTTGTTTCGCCCAGCAAAGGCTCCAAGCAGGTAGTTTTCCCACCGAAGGTGCCTAGCGACCATCGCAACGGGCTGTTTTGCCCACCAAAGGTGCAACAACGTGCTGTTTTCCCACTAAAGGTGCCTAACGACCATGGCAATGGGCCATTTTACCCACCCAAAGTGCACCAACGTGTTGTTTTTCCCACCGAAGGTGCCTAGCGACTGCATGGAAGGGTTGTTTTGCTCACTGAAGCTGAACCAACGTGCTGTTTTTCCCACCAAAGGTGTCGTACGGGCCTTTTTTCCCACCCCAAAGGTGACTAGTGACCATGCCAACAAGCTCTTTTGCCTAGCAAAGGTGCACCAACGTGCTTTTTCACCCACCAAAGCTGCCCAATGGGTTGTTTTCCCCACCAAAGGTGCCTAGCGACTGTGCCAATGGGCTATTTTTCCCACCAATGGTTCACCAACGTGTAGTTTTGAACATCAAAGGTGCCTAACGGGCTATTTTCCCACCAAAGGGGCCTAACGACCATGCCAACGGGCTATTTTGCCCACCAAAGGTGTACCAACGTGTGGTTTTGCCCACAAAAGTTGCCCAATGAACTATTTTTGTTTAGAAGGGGCTTAACGACCATACCGATGGGCTATTTTGCCCATCGAAGATGTAACGTGTTGTTTTTTCCCCCGATGACACCGAGCGACCATTCCAAAGGGTTGTTTTACCTACCAAAGGTGCACCAACGAGCTGTTAATCCCATTGAAGGTGAATAGCGACCATGTCGAAGGGCTGTTTTGCCCAACAAAGGTGCACCAATGTGCTGTTTTTCCTACCCAAGGTGCCTAGCGACTGTGGCAACAGGCTGTTTTGCCAACCGAAGGTGCCCAAAGGGTTGTTTTTCCCACTGAAGGTGCCTAGTGACTATGCCAATGGGCTATTTTTCCCACAAAAATTGCACCAACGGGTTCTTTTCCCACCAAAGCTACCTAACGGCCTTGCCGACGGGCTATTTCGCCTACCAAAGGTGCACCAACGTGTAGTTTTTTCCACCATAGCTGCCTAGTTACCATTTCGAAGGTACACCAACATGTTGTTTTGCCCACCAAAGGGCCCAATGGGTTGTTTTACCCACTGAAGGTCCTTAGCGACCTTGGCAACAAGCTATTTTTCCCGCAAAGGTGCGCCAACAGGTTGTTTTCCCACCCAAGTTGGCTAACAACCATGCCGACAAGCTACTTTGCCCACTGAAGGTGCATCACCATGTTGATTTTCCCACCAAAGGTGCCAAGCCACAGTATTGAATGGGAGTTTTTCTCACCGAAGGTGCACCAACGAGCTGTTTTGCCCACCAAAGGTGCCTTATGGGTTTCTTTCCCACTGAAGATGCCTAGCGACCTTGGGAATGGGTTGTTTTACCTGCCGAAGGTCAATCAACGTGCTGCTTTGCCCACCAAAGGCACCCAATGAGTAGTTTGCCCCACCAAAGGTGCGTAGTAACTACACCAAAGGGCTATTTTTCCCACCGAAGGTGTTGAGCGACTGTGCCAACAGGTTGTTTTGCCTACCAAAGGTCCACCAACATGTTGTTTTTCCTAACAAAGGTGCCCAACAGATAGTTTTTCCTACCGAAGGTGCCTAGCAACCGTGTCGAAGGGCTGTTTTGCCCACCCATGATGCACCAGTGTGTTGTTTTGCCCACTGAAGGTGTGCAACGGGCTATTTTCCCCACCAAAGGTGCCTAGTGACCCTATCGACTGGCTGTTTTTCTCACCGAAGGTGCACCAACGTGCTATTTTGCTGACGAAAGATGCCTTACGGGCTGTTTTTCTCACTGAAGGTGCCTAATGATCGAGCCAATGGGCTGTTTTGCCCACCAAAGGTACATTGACGGGCTATTATTCCCATCGATGGTACTTAGCGATCGTGCCCAATGGGCTATTTTTCTCATCAAAGGTGAACCTAATGTGTTGTTTTGCCCACCAAAGGTGTCTAACAAGTTGTTTTTCCCACCGAAGGTGCCAAACGACCTTGCCAATGGGTTGTTTTGCCAACCAAAGGTGCACCAATGTGCTATTTTACCTACCAAAGGCGCCCAACGGGCTATTTTTTCCATCGAAGGTGCCTAAAAACCATGCCAATGGGCTCTTTTGCCCACCAAAGGTGCACCAACGGGCTGCTTTCCTATCGAAGGTGCTTAACGACCATGCCAATGGGCTATTTTGCCCCCCAAAGGTGCACCAACATGTTGTTTTCCCCAGCAAAGGTGCCTACTGACCGTTTCAAAGGGCTATTTTGCCCACCTAAGGTGCATTAGTGTGCATTTTTACCCACCAAAGCGGCCCAAAGGGCTATTTTTTCCACTGAAGGTGACTAGCGACCATGGCAGCGGGCTGTTTTACCGACCAAAGGAGCACCAACGTTCTGTTTTGCCCATCAAAGCCCAATGGGCTGTTTTTCCTACCGAAGGCACCAAGCAATTATGCCAACGGGTTGTTCTGCCCGCCGAAGGTTCACCAACATGCTATTTTTCCTAACAAAGGTGCCCAAGAGACGGTTTTTTCCACCAAAGGTGCCTAGTGACCATGCTAAAGGGCTAATTTGCCCACTGAAGATGCACCACTGGGCTGTTTTACCTACCGAAGGTGCGCAACGGGCTATTTTCCCACAAAAGTTGCCTAACGAGCCTGCCAATGTGTTGTTTTCCTCATTGAAGGTGCACCAATGTGTTGTTTTGCCCACAAAATGTGCACCAAGAGGTAGCTATTCCTATTGAAGGTGCTAAGTGACCGTGCCAAAGGGCTGTTTCGCTCACCGAAGGTGCGCCAACGTGGTATTTTGCCTACTAAAGGTGCCCAACGAGCTGTTTTTCCCACCAAAGGTGCCTAGCGATTGTGGCAACGGGCTGTTTTGCCAACACAAGGTGCACCAACGAGCTGTTTTCCCACAAAAAGTGCCTAGCAACCATGCCAATGGGTTGTTTTGTCTGTTGAAGTTACACCGACGTGTTCTTTTGCCCAACAAAGGTGCACCAAGAGGCTAATTTCCCACAAAAGGTGCACGAACGAGCTGTTTTCCCACCAAAGGTGCCTATGGACCATGCCGACGGGCTATTTTGCCCACCGAAAGTGCACTAATTTGTTGTTTTTCCCACTAAAGGTGCCTAGCGATCATACCGAAGGGTTGTTTTGCTCACTCAACGTTTCCAACAGGCTATTTTCTGTAAAAAGGTGCCTAGCAACCATGCCAAAGGGCTATTTTGGCCACTGAAGGTGCACCACCATGCTACTTTGCCCACCAAAAGGTGCCCAACGAGGATATTTTGCCCACCAAAGGTGCCCAACAGACAGTTTTTCACCTCGAAGCTGCCTAGCGACCATGCTGAACGGCTATTTTGCACCAACGTGCTGTTTTGCCAACTAAAGGTGCACCAACGTGTTGTTTTGCCCACCAAAGGTGCTCTACGGGCTATTTTTTCTGCCAAAGGTACACCAACGTGTTTGTTTTGCCTACCAAAGGTGCTTAAAGAAAACTATTTTTCCCCCCGAAGGTGCCTAGAGACCATGGCAACGGGCTGTTCTGCCAATCAAAGTTGTACCAATGCGTTGTTTTCCCAAAAAAGGTACCTAGCGACTATGCCAATGTTTTGCCCACTAAAGGTGAACCAATATGTTGTTTGGCCCACCAAAGATGGCCAACAAGTTGTTTTTCCCATCGAAGTTGCCTAGCGACTATGCCAATGCGCTATTTTTCCCATCAAAGGTGCACCAACGGGCTGTTTTCCTACTAAAGCTGCTTAATGACCATACCAACGGGCTGTTTTGCCCACCAAAGGTGCACCAATGAGAAGTTTTTCCCACCAAAGGTGCCTAACGGGCTATTTTTCCCACTGAAGGTGCCTAGCGACCATGGCAACGTGTTGTTTTGTCCTACCAATGGTGCCCTACAAGCTGTTTTTTCCACCAAAGGTGCACCAATGTGTTGTTTTGCGCACCAAAGGTGTTCAACGAGCTGTTTTTCCTACCGAAGGTGCCTAGCAACAATGGCAACAGGTTGTTTTACCAACCGAAGGCGAACCAATAGATAGTTTTCCTAAAAAACAAACATAGCGACCATGCCAAGGGGTTGTTTTGCCCATTGAAGGTGCACCAACGTGTTCTTTGGCCCACCAAAGGCACCCAACAGCTGTTTTCCCCATCGAAGTTGTCTAGCGACTATGCCAACAAGCTATTTTTCCCACAAAAGGTGCACCAATTGGCTGTTTTCCCACCGAAGGTGCTTAACGACCATGCCGACGGGCTATTTTGCCCACCAAAGGTGCACGAACGTGTTGTTTTGCCCACCAAAGGTGCCTAAAGGACTGTTTTTCCCACCGAAGGTGACTAGCAACCATGGAAATGGGCTATTTGGCCCACCAAAGGTCCACCGACTGTTGTTTTGCTCACCAAAGGTGCCCAACGGGCTGCTTTTCCCACCGAAGGTGCCAAGCGATCATGCCAATGAGTTGTTGTATCCATCGAAGGTGCACCAACGTGCTACTTTTCCAACAAAGGTGCCCAACAAGTGGTTTTCCTATTGAAGGGTTATTTTGCTCATCGAAGATGCACCAATGGGCTGTTTTAGCCATCAAAGGTGTGCAACGGGCTGTTTTTCCCACCAAAGATGCCTAGCGACCCTATTGACGAGTTATTTTCCTCACCAAAGGTGCACAAACGTGTTGTTTTTCCCCACAAAGGTGTACCCATGGGTCGTTATTCCTTCTGAAGGTGCCTATCGACCGTGTTAAAGGGCTGTTTTGCTCACCAAAAGTGCACCAACATGCTATTTTGCCCACAAAACCTGCCCAAAGTGTTGTCTTTCTCACAAAAGGTGCCTAGCAATTGTTGCAACGGGCTATTTTATAAGTCAAAGGTGCACAAACGAGCTGTTTTCCCACAACAGCTGCCTAGTAACCATGCCAACGGGTTGTTTTGCTCACTGAAGGCGCACCAAGACGTTGTTTTGCCCACCAAACGTGCCCAAAGGGCTGTTTTTCCTGCTGAAGGTGCCTATCGATCATGGAAACAGGCTGTTTTGCACACCAAAGGTGCACCAATGAACATTTTTACCTACCAAAGGTGCCTAACGGGCTGTTTTTCCCACCAAAGGTGCCGAGCGATCGTGCCAACCGGTTGTTATCCCCACTGAAGGTTCACCAACATGTTTTTTTCCTAACAAAGGTGCCCAAAAGACGGTTTTTCTTCAAGACGGTGCCTAGCGACCGTGTTGAAGGGTTGTTTTGCCCACTGAAGATGCACCAGTAGGTTGTTTTGCCCATCAAAGGTGTGCAACAGGCTATTTTTCCCGCCAAAGTTTCCTAGTGACCTTGCTGATGGGTTATTTTCCTCACCAAAGGTGCACATTGTGTTTTTTTACCACCCCAAGGTGCACCAACGGGTTGTTATTACGTTCGAAGGTATCTAGCGACCGTGTCAAAGGGCTGTTTTGCTCACCGAAGGTGCACCAACATGCTATTTCACCCATGAAAGGTGCCGAACGGGCTATTTTCGCACTGAAGGTGCCTAGCGACCGTTGCAATGGGCTATTTTACTAGCCAAAGGTGCACCAATGGGGGTTTTTCCCATAAAAGGTACGTAGCGACCATGCCAACGGGTTGTTTTTCCCATTGAAGGTGCCTATCAACCGTGGGAACAGGCTGTTTTTGCTCACCAAAGGTGCACCAACAAGTTGTTTTCCCATCGAAGGTGCCTAAGGACCATGCCGATGGGCTATTTTACTTACCAAAGGTGCACCAACGAGTTGTTTTTCCCACCGCAGGTGCCTAATGGGCTATTTTTCACGCCAAAGGTGCCTAGTGACCATGGAAACGTGCTGTTTGTCCCACCAAAGGTTCCCTACGAGCGGTTTTTTCCACCAACGGGCTATTTTTCCTACCGAATGTGCCCAGCAACAATGGCAACTAGTTGTTTTGCCAACAGAAGGCGCACCAATAGACTATTTTCTTAAAAAATGCATCTAGCGACCGTGCCAACGGGTTGTTTTACGCATTCAAGGTGCATCGGCCCACCAAAGGTGCCCAACAAGCTGTTTTCCCCATCGAAGTTGCCTAGCGACTACGCCAACGAGCTATTTTTCCCACCAAAGGTGCACCAATGTGTTGTTTTCCCCGCCGAAGGTGCCTAACGATCGTTTTGGAAGGCTATTTTGCCCACCTAAGTTGCATCAATGTGTTGTTTTGCCCAACAAAGGTGCCTAAAGAACTGTTTTTCCCAATGAAGGTGCCTAGCAACCATGGCAATGGGTTGTTTTGCCCACCAAAGGTGCCCAACGGGTTGCTTTTCCCACTGAAGGTTCCAAGCGATCATGTCAATGGGTTGTTTTGCCCACCGAAGGTGCACCAACGTTCTGTTTTTCCAACAAAGGTGCCCAACAGGTGGTTTTTCCTACTGAAGAGTTCTTTTGCTCACCGAAGATGCACCAATGGGCTCTTTTTGCCTATCAAAGTTATGCAACGGGCTGTTTTTCCCCCTAAAGTTGCCCGGCGACCTTATTGACGAGCTGTTTTCCTCACTGAAGGTGCACCAATGTGTTGTTTTGCCCCCCAAAGGAGTGCCAACGGGTTGTTATTCCTACCAACGGTGCCTACCGACTATGTCGAAGGGCTGTTTTGCTCACCAAAGGTGCACCAACGTGCTATTTTGCCCACAAAAGCTGCCCAATGGGCTATTTTCCCACCGAAGGTGCCTAGGGATCGTTGCAACGGGCTATTTTGCCAGCCAAAGGTGCACCACCAGGCTATTTTCCCACAAAAGCTACCTAGTAACTGTACCAAGATGTTGTTTTGCCCACCAAACGTGCCCAAAGGGCTGTTTTTTCCGCTGAAGGTGCCTATCGATCGGGATAACAGGCTGTTTTGCGCACCAAAGATGCACCAATATGCAATTTTACCTACCAAAGTTGCCAAACGAGCTGTTTTTCCCACTGAAGGTGTCGAACGATCGTGCCAACTGGTTGTTTTCCCCATCGAAGGTGCACCAACATGTTTTTTTCCCAACAAAGGTGGCCAACAAATGATTTTTCCCCACGAAGGTGCCTAGAGACCATGCTGAAGGGTTGTTTTGCCCACCGAAGATGCACCAGTAGGTTGTTTTGCCCGTCAATGGTGTGCAACAGGTTATTTTTCCTGTCAAAGTTTCCTAGCGATCTTGCCGATCGACTGTTTTCCTCACTGAAGGTGCACCATTGTGCTATTTTACCCCCCAAAGTTGCAGTAACGGGCTGTTATTCCCACCGATGGTGCCTAGCAACCATGTCGAAGGGCTATTTTGCTCATTGAAGGTGAACCAACATGCTATTTCACCCACAAAAGGTGCCGAACGGGCTTTCTTCCCATAAAAGGTGCCTAGCGACCATGCCAACGAGTTGTTTTGCCTACTAAAGGCACACCAACATGTTGCTTTTCCCACCAAACTTGCACAAAGGGTTGTTTTTCCCATTGAAGGTGCCTATTGATCGTGGCAACAGGTTGTTTTGCCCACCAAAGGTATACCAACAAGCTGTTTTCCCATCAAAGGTGCCTAAGGACCATGTCAATCAGCTATTTTGCCTACTGAGGGTGCACCAATGTATTGTTTCTCGCACCGAAGGTGCCTAGCGACCATACTGAAGTGCTGCTTTGCTCACCAAAGGCGCACCAACGTGTTGTTTTGCCTACAAAAGGTGCCCAACGGGCTGTTTTCCCCACCAAAGGTGCCTAGCCACCATGCTAAAGGGCTGTTTTTCCCACCGAAGGTGTGCCAACCTACTACTTTGCTCACCAAAGGTGCCAAAAGGGTTGTTTTTCCCACTAAAGGTGCCTAGTGATCGTTAAAAGGGCGCTATTTTGCCTGTTAAAGGTGTAACAATGTGCTGGTTTCTGACCGAAGGTGCCTAGCGACAACACTGAAGGGCTATTTTGCTATCCAAAGGTGCACTAACGTCTTGTTTTTCCAACCAAAGATGCCAAGTGAGTTGTTTTCCCCATCGAAGGTGCCTGGTAACCGTGCCAAAGGGCTACTTTGCCCACCGAAGGTGCACCAACCTGCTGTTTTGCCCAACGGGCTATTTTCTCCATTGAAAGTGCACCAACGTGCTTTTTTGCCCACCGAGGGGGCCGAATGGGTTGATTTCCCCATTGAAGGTGCATAGCGACCTTGGCAATAGGGTATTTTGCCAGCCAAAGGTGCACCAACAAGCTGCTCTCCCAATGAAGTTGCTTAATGACCATGCTGACGGGCTATTTTGCCCATCAAAGGTGCAACATCGTGTTGTTTTTCCCACCGAAGGTGCCTAGTGACTGCATTGAATGGATGTCTTTCTTAGTGAAGGTGAACCAACGCGCTGTTTTGCCCACCAAAGGTGCCCTATGGGCTGCTTTTCCCACTTGCCTAATGACCTTGCCAACGGAATGTTTTGTCCACTGAAGGTGCACCAACCTATTGTTTTGTCCACCAAAAGTGCGCAACGGGCGATTTTCCCCATCGAAGGTGCACCAACATGCTGCTTTGTGCACTAAAGGTGCCCAATGGGCTGTTTTTCCCGCCAAAGGTGCCGAGCAACCGTGCCAACAGGTTGGTTAGCCCTCCGAAGGTGCACCAACATGTTGTTTTTCCCAATGAAGGTGCCCAACAGGTGGTTTTTCCCACCGAAGGTGCCTAATGTCCGTGCTGAAGGGTTGTTTTGCCCACCCAAGATGTACCAGTGCGCTATTTTGCGCACGGAAGGTGAGTAACGAGCTATTTTTCCCACCAAAGGTGCCTAGCAACCCTACCGATGGGTTGTTTTCCTTACCAAAGTTGCACCAACGTGCTATTTTGCCCACCAAAGGTGCCTTACTAGTTGTTTTTCCCACTGAAGGTGCCTAACGACCATGCCAATGGGTTGTTTTACCCATAAAAGGTGCACTAACGGGCCATTATTCTTACTGACGGTGCATCTTCTGTTGCCCACTAAAGGCAACCAGGGGCTGTTTACCTCACTGAAGATGCACCCACGTGCTGTTTTGCCCACTAAAGGCAACCAACGGGTTTTTTTTCCCATAGAAGGTGCCTAGCGACTGTGCCAATTGGTTGTTTTTCCCATCAAAGATGCCTATCTACTGTGCCAACGGGCTGTTTTGCCCACCAAAGGTGCACCAATGGGCTGTTTTCCCACCGAAGGTGCTTAAGGACCACGCCGACTAGCTATTTTGCCCACCAAAGGTGCACCAACGTGTTGTCTTTCCCACCGAAGGTGCTTAGCGACCATTTCGAAGGGCTGATTTGCCCACCTAGGGTGCATCAGTGTGTTGTTTTTCCCACCAAAGGTGCGTAAAGGTCTATTTTTACCACTGAAGGTGCCTAACGACTGTGAAAATGGGTTGTTTTCCTATCAAAGGTGCACCATCATGCTGTTTTGATCACCAAAGGTGCCGAATGGGTTATTTTCCCCATCGAAGTTCTCGAGCGACCATGCCAATAAGTCATTTTGCCCGCCTAAGGTGCACCAACGTGTTGTTTTTCCCAACAAAGGTTCCCAACAAACTGTTTTTCCCACCGAAGGTGCCTAGTGACCGTATTGAAGGGCTATTTTGCAACAGAAGAAGCACCAATGGGATGTTTGGCCCACCGAAGGTATACAACAAGCTCTTTTTCCCACCAAAGGTGTCTAGCAATCGGGCCAATGGGCTACTTTCCTCACCGAATGTGCACCAACATGCTGTTTCACCCACCAAAGGTGCACCAATAGTCTGTTATTCCGACCAAAGGTGCCTAGCGACCGTTCCGAAGGGCAGTTTTGCTCACTAAAGGTGCAGCAACATGCTGTTTTTCCCACCAAAGGTGCCCAATGCGCTATTCTTTTCATCAAAGGTGCCTAGCAACCGTGGCAACAGGCTGTTTTACCAACCAAAGGTGCACCAACGAGCTATTTTACAATAGAAGGTGCCTAGCGACCGTGCCAACGGGTTGTTTTACACACTGAAGGTGCACCAACGTGTTGTTTTGCCCAGCAAAGATGCCTAAGGGGCTGTTTTTCCTATAGAAGGTGCTTGGAGGCTGTGGGAATTGGTTGTTTTTCCCACCAAAGGTGCACCATTGAGTTGTTTTCCCACCAAAGGTGTCTAATGACCTTGTTGACGGGCTATTTTGCCCACCAAAGGTGCACTAATGTGTTGTTTTTCCCACCGAAGGTGCCTAGTGACAATTTTGAAGGGCTACTTTGACCACCTATGGTGCATCAATGTGCTGTTTTGCCCCCCAAAGGTATCCAAAGCTCTGTTTTTCCCACTAATGGTGCCTAGCAACCGTAG